>JARDXD010000640.1:0-226784 GCA_029218145.1 Aphanocladium album | reverse complement strand
CCCCCCAGCCGCTGTGGGCTTTGTATGTGCGAGGTTTCAAGCTGCTTTGCGCTGAGAAGAAAGAGTGCTAGTCCGTCCTAGAATAATTGCCGCTGGTCTGCCAAGACTGTCCCCCCCTTGTCACTGTCGAAGGCTGGACAAGATGTGGTGGTGGAATGCACGCACATGCAGACAATCCATGTACCCCTTCCCAGGGCACTTCTTGGGGGGACGGGACACCACCACCATCACAGAAATACCCTGGCTAAGATTCAAGCATCATGCTTGAACCAGAAAACTGCACTATTGGTGATGGCTTGCTGGCTTTGCAGTGCCGTCACAGCTTGTTGCCTCTTTCTATCCCTTTCCCCTCACTGCGCTCGCAACCCCTCAACTTCAGACCGAGGCTCGACGGTGGTTGGCTTTGCTGGAATGCAGCCCAGAGAGCCGGGACATTGCTGTGTGGGAACCCCCGCCTCCTTCTACCCTCTTCTCCTTCTTTTTCTCTTCTGCTCACATGAGAAAAGACTTTTGCCCTTTTTTTTTTCGCTCCCTTACCACTTCTGGACTGTTCCGTGGCTATTGAGTTTGAGGAGGGAACCACCCTGCTGTCACTAACAGAGTTTGGGCTGGACCAGACGGTGGGCAGGTGTGGCGTCCAACGGTCGTCAGCCCATTGTTTTTTACCTTCTCTTCGCCCAGCGATTTTGCACCGTGCTGCTTGGGCATAATGTACAGTGTGCTTTTAGTGCCAGTCATTGACCAACCAACTGGCTAGCTAGGCCGCCAGTTGTTGCTTGCGCGTCTCGCTCTTGGATCGTCACCTGAAGGACATACCCCTCCGGCGCGAGGCGCTAGGCTTTGTCCCTTTTCTTCCACTGGCACTTGTCTATTTCCGCCTCATTTCGTCCTGGCTGGAGTGGATTGGTTTTTAGTCTTCTCTTCGCACTTGTTCAGCCCCCTCGTCTCTTTGGCCGCGAGGGGGCGTGTAACGGAAGTTGCCATCGCTGGAAGAGCACGCAATAACTCACTAGTGAGTAGCTTGACGCCGCCAGCGAGGTCCCGACGATGCGCTACCGTCGACAGAGAGAGGGTTGCGGGCTCTGCCTCAGCTGGGACACGGCTTGGCTCGGCATTCTACGCAAAAGGAACGGGCGAACAAAGAAAAAGGAAAACGCGGAAACAAACACTCGAGGGATTTGCCACCTCGCAAATGTAATTGTAGAATTGGCACAGCGACGGTTGTTGCTCTCGGCGCAATCACCAGGCAGAAACCGCTTTTCAGCCGTCGGCAAGTCTCACGACTCGCAATACGACGTCAACTGTGAGGCTTCCGCCTGTGCTTTTTTGCTCTTTGGGATCTAAAACCATAGTTATCTCGCCTTGGGATCAGCTGCACCATGGCTGCTCAGCCTCTCAAAGACGAGCAATTACAAAAAGATACCACAAGATACATGCCCGCCATAGAAGCGGTACATTGGCCCGCGCAACGGCCGCAGCAACACACACACACACACACACACGCACCCCATAATCCCGCCATACGCTACGCGTAATAGGAAGGCGACCTACACCAGGTGGAAACATCGTGCCACGGCACAGAGGCCAGAAGAAGGAGGAGAAGAAGCAGCAAGAAAGAGAACAGACCCAACGCTAAAATCGCCCTACGCAGAGACCAACTACGCGGGATAATCTTACAGCCGCCCGCCACTGCATTTCGACATGGTCGTTTGGTGGTCCGCCGGCCAGGCGATGAGCTGAGCTGGGCGAGGCTTACGACTGCCTCTTTTTCGCTATTGTGGGCTTGCCCACTCGAGCGTCACTCTATTCTCCCATGTAGTGATGAATTGCGCCCGGCCCGTCGGAGAGCCAACTGGTGTACATGATTTTCTGTACGAATGGATCTTTTTTTTTCTTAGCACAAGTTTCTTCTGTTATTCCGCACGAGCACTCCGTCGTTGCTGGCCAGCGCACCAAGGGCAGACACTGTGAAAGTTGTGTGGGCATCTCTGCGCGAGCCTCGTTCGGCACGGAAACAATGCCGCTTGCACAGCCAGCCCTTTCCTGTAGCTGAAAAGGAAGAAGCCAGCGAGCCCCGTCCTGCCCAGCGCACGCGCCATCCTGCCTCGTACGGCGGCGTGGCGGCCAGAGGAGGAGGAGACTCGAAGCAAAGACCACTGGCTTGCAGGCGCTGCTGCACAGCCATTGAATGCACTCCTCGGTCAAGCCCCGACAGGCCGATGCGCAACGCCAGCTATCCTGCAACTGGGCAAGATTCGCAACAAAAAAGAGATTGCGTTTTGCATAAGCCATCAGCCATTCAAAGTTGCGGAGAGGCGTAAAATCATGAAAGACACAAACGCAAAACGCGTATTACTACGAATGCTACTCCGTACCCTCGCAGCCTTGGTCGACCGCCTATCACTTACTCGTACCGTGCGTTAGAAACCGTTACATGGCGCCTGGTTCGCTCGCTGTCTTAGTACGCGCCGCCTGTCTTGTGGCTCCTGCACCTGGATCTCGTGATGTAGACCCCCGGGAAATCTTGCCCTAGGCAACATTCTGCGAGGAGTCTTGTCGTCTTTTCAGCTGGTGTGTGTCAAATTGGTCAATGCTTGCCCACCGCCCCCGAATCCTGTTAATTTACAACGGTCCCCCAACAGGGTATCCAATGACGATGCGACGCGAGGCTTGTCTTTCATCCAACCAAGGCATGAAATTCTCTACAATACGTAGAGAAGGGTGCATTGCAGCGACGACGCGCCCCGTAAAGGTGAGATGGATACTTGTCTGCTGTCCAAATCCACTATCCTGCTCATCCTTACTTGTCGTCGTCTCGTCCCTCCACATCTGCGCAATCTAGAAGCAAATCTGGAAGCTCCGCCCTGGCGTCTGCATTGCGGATCCCCACATACCGGGGCAGTTTTTTTTCTCTCCTCTCAGACACATTGTGAGCATGACCTGAAGAGAGAGAAAAAAAGCTTGTAAAATGAGCTTAGACGGAGCCAAGACCACCAAGACCGACGAACTGGGTCCCCGCCGTTGGAGGATGACAGCGTCCAAGCATAAGTCAACCAAAGAAGGCGGCGACACGCGCGTCTCGGCTTCAACACGATGTGTTGCGTGTACGTTTTATGCAGACAGGCCAGTCCCGGTAAAACAGGGCGTTTTTTTTTATACCGAAATCCCCGTTCGGAAGCTGCAATGCCGAGAGGCAGCGGAAAACGGCTTGTCTCGCCGCCTTCACCCTTTGTCGAGTTTCGGCAATAGAAAGCGTGGGATGTGGGTGGTTGGCAACTGGGCTGGGGTGGCTTGCCAGTCGGCACAGCACAACGGCCACACACCAGCCAGACAGTGGACACAGACACGCCAACCAGGGGGCGGAGGCTGGCCAGCGAGAAAAAGGGGGTTGCGAGAGGGGACTGACTGCAGCCCGGATATCGTTCGCGCGGTAGCCGGGCAGCTGCTCCTGTCGCAGTGGCCCGTAGACGAGCGAGCGAGACAGGGCAGAGAACTAGGTGCTTAGGTGCTTAACTAGGTGCTTATTAGGTGCTTAACTAGGTGCTTAGGTGCTTAACTAGGTGCTTACAGGGTGTGCGTGAGCAGGGTCAGGGCACATTTGCGCCAGTGCTTTCCCCCAGCCGTGTGTACTTACCGACCGGTACATCTCTTGTGACGCGGTGCATACATACATACAGCATGCCTTGACCGTATTCGTGCCTTGTGGCGGTGCGCTCTTTGCCTTCCCCTTTGCCTGACTGGATATGCAGATATGCGCTAGGGGGAAGAGTTTTTTTTTTCTCCCTAAACCTGCGGCATCGCGTCGGTGAACAGTCAAGACACACGAGGATCGCTACCCCGTTGGCCGAATCAGAACAACGTTTCGACGTCATCGCACATGCAGGTCGGGGGTTGTGCGGCTGTCTTCTGGTTTCGATGCCCAAGGGCCTCTCTCTCATCTTTCCCACCGCCACCTAGCCGGAGCAGGGATCTAGCATGGTAAAGGAGAATACCGAAAGACATGGTTTCTGACATGAAGTCTCCTTTGGGTCAAGCAGAGTAGGATTATAACGAGCGGCAGAGACAAAAAAAAATCAGGCTAAAATGACGGTTTGCTGCGTGTCAATCCAGTAAAAGTGCTGCTGTTTCGCAAGAGCATCTGCCGTTCTTGTAAGCACTTCGCATTAGTCTGCTTGCATTGCCTTTTTCCCCTCTTGAGCAACCTTGCCTGGGTTTGCTTCAGCCCAGCCCGCTCCTCATCGGCCAACAAGGGCAGCTTCTCCTTATCCCTTCCCGCATCTTTTTAGCCTTAGTAACGATGCATCAAGCTTGGGAGGAGAGGGTACGGAGGCCAAACGCCGAACGTTGATTCCAGTTATGCAGGGAACAAGGGTCCGGCCTTCTGGAAGCAATGGAGTTGGTGTGTGTGGAGAAACGCTGGCGAGACACCACGCACACCACCACCATTAGGAATTCAAGCGGTCGGCCTCCAAGAGGGTGTGTGTGTTTGTGTGCAGAAAATCTCGAATAATGCCCCAACACGTCCAAGTTACGAAATGCAATGCGGTCAGAGGAGCATCATCTTCAACGACAGAGACCCATGGGCTGCTTTGCTAGCCTTGTTTGATCCCGCCACCTCTAGCCCATTCCTGGAAATGCCACAACGGCGGAGATGTTCATTCCCACTAATGCAGCGCACTGGGCGCGCCCGCCCTTGGGGCTGCGAGATGGAATTTTGTTCTAGAAGGCTGCATGGAAGGAAATGGCCTCTGCACCAGGGCGGGCATGATGAGAAGGGTGGCCAGGGCCCCTGCACGCCCATCTGCCTTCTGAGGTTGCTGACGCTACATCGCTACGGTATGGTCTACAGCGATGCGACTCTCTCATGCTAGGCTGGGGTGCTGCCTCGAGAGCTTGCGAGTTTTTGCATGGCGTAAAACGGAATCTGCTTCCGCCACTCTATAGGGTAAGCCGCTACTGCTCTTCTTGTGTGCTATGAATTTGTAGTGTGGTCGGCAGCTGCGGAGGAAGAAAAGGAGGCTTGCGATACGCCAGGTTGGGTTCTTGGTGTGCAGCCACGCTGCGAGCTTGCGACGGGCCGCGTACATTCCGCGCTGTGGGCTGAATGACCGCTTATACCAGGCGATGACGAGTATATCTGGTGAAGAAAACAAGGCCTGATTATGCAGCAGGATCGGTTGGCAAGGCGCTCGCATACTGCCAGAAACAATGCATATCAAGAGATACGGCTACATGACAGACCGCATTTCGCTACTCCTTCCACATTCAGCAGTAGAAGTTGCGCCGTTGCGATAGTCGGCCGCTAAGGATTTCGCAGCTTCTAATGACGGAATTCGAGAAGAAAACACGCCCCCTTTGATAGCGTACACACGGACGTGAGCTGGCACTCGGCTGCACGTTCATGACAATACATATCAGATGTTAATAAACCAGGGCGACCGAATAATTTGGTGTGGTGTGTGCATGGCCGCCAGTTTTGAACGTGAGCGGTGTGAGTGGACTTTGCAGCGGTCCAACGGTTCTGACGGCGCGCGCACCAGAAACGAGCTAGAACGTATGGCGTGCTCGGGGAAAACGGACGGACACACCAACAGGAGTTGAAACGGAACGAGATTGGCAAAAGGATGCGCAAAAGGTGACTTGAGGCAAAAAGTGTGCATTTCACATGATGAGCGACTGCCGATAATACTACCCAAACCTGCCGAACGCAAAGACATGACAAGCCAAAAGAAGTCGAAAGAAACCGATGATAACGGTGCACCAGGGGACCAGAGGGAGATGGTGTGAGGAGCACCGAGCCCCCTGTGGGTGTGCATGTGGGAGACCCGTGTGCTCATGCAATCGGAACCAGAACCATCGTGAGTGAGTGTGTGTGTGGGAAAGGCTTCGTATTATCGCGATGGCACTAAACAGGGCGGAATAAATTGCCTCTTGGTAGCAAGGGGAGCGGTGACCTCCGCTTGCTCTGTGCTGTTTTGTCGGTGGTAGCTTTGATGATGCTAGGTTCGCCCGGCGCGGATTCAGAACTCGGGCTCAAAACGACGCTTTGCGCGGCTAATCAAGTTTGTTTTGCAGGATTGTAAGCCACCTCCTCTCGAGCTAGAGGTTTATCCTGTGCAATTTTACTATTTGTGGTGGTTTTCTTGGTTTCATGTTGAGACGCCTGGTAGCGTGGAGAAAGGGTTCGTTCCATAAGCGTTGCCTTTTGGGCGCGCATGCGAGGCCTTGGCTGGTGTATCGTTGTATACCTGAATAATCGTGGCTTTTTTTCCTTATTATTTGGAAACCGGGTCAGCCTGCCTACTGGTCAGCCTGCCTACCAGCCAGCCACCGACAGGTTCCTTTTTCATGATTTACATGGCTTCAATTTCAGAGAGCCCCAGTCCTACGCTTCAGCCTTGTCAATATTGCAGCAAGACTAGCGGCTTGAGATCCAGTGGCTTGTTGTTTTCGGCGGTTCACCCTTGCTCGCTGGGCGGCGCCCATGCAGAGACGAAAGGCCGCAATAGATTGTATACGGGCACATGGTGGCGTTTGTTACACTGGATCAGATGAGCGTACGAGATTTTTCTCGTCATTTGCAACATTCCCTTTCTTGTTTTGCCTGTTCGGCTTTTGATGCGGTGACTGAAAGGAAAAAGGCTGTGTCGCCGGGTCCCCCCATTACCCACGGCGCTTTACGATCCAATCTGCATGCTGCCCGAAGCAATGGGCGGTGGAAATTGTCCGCGCTCTGTGTGAGCGTGTTATTGTCTCCCCTGTGCCCAGGAACAATCTTGATAACTCACAATGGCGAGGAAGAAGCACCCAGCAGCATAAATTGGGCCGACGGAGCAGCAGGCGCATAACACCGACCGTATCACCGGTTCGTCGACTGGAAGCCTCGGATGCAACCACTGTAATAAAAGCGATGTATTTCTATTTTTCTTCGCCTGGGAGATTCCGACGTCGTAAGGCCAGTCCACTATTTTCCGGTGTGTAGCAACGACAGGTCTTTGTAAATGTGTGAGCTTGTGAAATCGCGCGCGGCCAACTGCTAGTACAAGAGGCCACTGCAACTGCGCTAGAGAGCAACAGCTCCAGCGGGCGGCATAGGAACACCGACTAGCGAAAGGCGAGGGCGAGGACAAGAAAAAGGTACATGGCTAAAGTCCCGTGGTACTTACCGTAAGTACAAGTTGAGAAAGAAGCGAATAGTGGGGCTGGGGTGTGCATAAGCCAGCCCATTGCATATTAATATGGACCGACCCGCTTTTTGACAGGTACTTGGGTACTTATCAAGAGTTTTCGAATGTTCCAAAAATCTTCTATTTCAGCCACCAAGACATGGGTCTCTGGCAGCCCCCCCTGCACTTCTACTCCCCCCCAGTCACCTACCTTACACCCACCTTCTTTCAGTTGTTCGCTGTTCCATTCCACGTGGCAGGGCAGATCGTGCCAAGGCCAAACAGACGGCCGCCCCGGAGACGCATCAACCATTTTCGTTTGCAGTCCAGCAGGGGGCGCGCGCGGGAGATAAATAGAAAAAAACAGGGCAGATGAAGGGGAAAAGAGGAACGTAGTGTTGAACTAATGCTGTTTTGGATTAATCTCAGCGCTCACTTGGCTCGTTCGTTTTTTTTTCTTTCTAGAAGAGCGGTCGGATGGAAAAGGCGACGGGAGAGACAGAGGGAGGTCCAAGTTCCTCTGTTGCCGGGAGTTTGCCATAGCGGCAAATGCCATTTTGCCTCATGTGTCGCTGTATTTTTCGGGGGGGTATAGTGCCGAATTTAGTCTGTGGCTCAGCTCCCTCTGACAATTGTCTTTTTCGAGGAACTAGTTGTGGAGGGTTGTACTGGATGTTGCCCGTTCGTCTGGTGGTCTGCCTGCTGGGGGCTTCGGTCAAGAAAAAGGTGCAGCGTGTACACCGAGCCACTGCGCACGCGACCAACTTCAACGACATCTAGTGCTTAGCATCTCAACAAGACAAATTTTGCCGGAGAGAATGCGCGCATTACTTTTTCGGCTGTCAGGAAATTTCACAGAGCACCACATGAGCTCCAATCTCCAGCAGATCTCTCACACATCGCCGCCCATGCGCCCATCTCCCACCATCATGACTCTTGCCGATACCCTCTTTTCGATTGTACGATGGCGATGATCGCACGGGAGAAGGGACCCAGCGGATTCTCCTCTTCTCCCTTGCGTTGCGCCCTGCGTCATGGCGCGTGATGTGATCTTCTGGCGACGGCCAGACGAGGTCCCACGCCAGGGCGGAGCATACACGAGCAGACGATGCAAGAACCCAGTCGCGGGGCGTGAATACCCATCACGACTGAGTCGCGGCACTGGATGGAGCAAAATCCGGGGCGCCTTTGGCTGTGACAAAGTGCATGAGAATACCTCATTGTCGCAAAATATACACATGAAGGGCAGTCACATACGTGGGGGAGTTCTAGTATCAGTATATGAATGCAGTGCCGTGCCGTGACGCCCGACGATATTACGGCATAGTTTCACGCAATAGGGCCGTTGTTTTGTTTGATGTAGATTGAGTGTTGTCTTGTAAGTGCTTTCCTACATGTGCAGCACTACCGCGCAAAGTCTAAACGCCTGCTTGAGCCCGCAATAGCCGTCACTGCAAACATGGAGTTGCGGTCGACACGTCGCCATAAACGTCCCATCTGTATGTTCGATCTCCCGGAGGCCGCATCATCTTTGCCTCATCTACGCCTCAATACCAGCTTCATGGTCGTACGTCCCTAGCAGCATGGTTTGCCCTTGCAGTTGTTTAGGATCGGTCACCCGGCGTGCAGGCATCCCGCATGGCGGCCGCCGAAAGAGGCTTCCCGAGCAGCATACAATTAGTCACCAAACATGGTACAAGGTATAAAAGAAACTGCCGCGTTTCATGGCGATGAGATCAGCCGTGTCGGCTCGTCCAAAAAACAGCAAAAAGCCTCAATAACAGGGATGGTGGCGCTGTCATCAACCTGTACAAGGGTGTTAGTAGTTGCGATATCGGAACCGTAATTTCGAAAGCGCATGCATTATCAGAAGACAGATTTAATTTGAAATGAAATCGGTCATGGGACTTATCATCAAACAGGACTTACAAACTCGCAGCGTCACAGCGTCGCAGTGTCGGGCAATCCCGAGGCGTTCCTTGCGGCATCGGCAACTACATCCAGCCCCCGCCCTCCTCCCCCGTCACGACTTTTGCCGAAATTAATATAAATGATTTACGTTGGTAGCGTCGTGTCCAATATATCGCGATTACCGTAATTGTCGCTGTTCATATACTAGCGTCGCCCGTCAAAGCAGAAATCGCGCCACTTTCCTCGTTTCCTGTCCACTGCCGTATCCACAACCTGCCACCAGCTGCTTGGGGGTCATAACAAAGTAATATCGAGCTTCTTCGTGCTCAAATTACGTATTTTGATACAGTAACGCACAGTCATCATAGCGAGGCCAAGCTCATATGCATTGAAACCATCGCCAATGCGTCACCAGGAGGGGGGCGTGCAAGTTCTGAATATGCAAGTGCCGAGAATTGAAAGCCTGTGCAGTGAAATGCGCCGGTACTTGGCTCGTAATCAACGGAAGCAATGGAAGCTTGAAATTCTTCTAGTCGTGTTGTCGCGTTTCGTGTTTATGGTCTATAATGCCGCAGGCTTGTCTATATCAGCCAGATCCCATCTGTCCCTGATTCAAATTGCAGACAAGTCCTCCCAGCCGTAGGCAATTTCTTCCAAATCAACACCACCGACAACCTCGGTCTTGCGGGCAAACTCCCTGCCGCCGAGGTGCTCGTAGAATGTGCGCGTGGGGTTCTCGGCAGCGACCCAGAGCATCGGCCGCGTCATGCCGTTGGCCGCGAGCGAGTCCGCCATGGCGCGCATGAGTTTTCGGCCGAGCCCTTGACCCTTGGCTTCATTGAGCACGTAGAGCCGGTATATCTCCGAGTCGTACTGCCGTGCCGCGGCTGCGGCGGCCGCGTCGCCGTCGCGGGGCGGTCGTTGCGCCCCGGCCCCGGCCATGCCGTACACCTGGCCGTCGACGAGGGCGACGAATGAGGGGACGGAGTTGGGAACTTGAAGCTCGGCTGTCCAGCGTCTCGTTCGTTGGCTGATGTCGAGCGCGTCGAGGAAGGACTGGGGCATCATGCCGCGGTACGTCTCTTGCCATGAATGGACGTGGATACGCGCAATGTCGGCGGCGTCTGCTACGGTCGCTCTGCGAATGACAATGGCCATTTTGACGCATAAATATCTCAATCTCTGGTTCGGAATGCGTATAATGTGTTTTTTTGGTAGAGTGATGTTTAAATGTCCAACTCGGCAAGATAAATGACCCGATTGCGGCTGACGTGACTGATGCAGTGACTCACTCACCCGACAAGAGGTCCGCCAGAGAACAACAAGCCGCCACTATCACGAAGTCGCTCCGATTTCTTTGCAATTTTGTCCGATTTTATTCCCGGTGACAGTTACTGCTGAAAGCGGCGTCCTTCTTGCTCGTGGATAGAATTGCATGTCTTAATTCTCGCGCGAGGACTCGCACAATAGATTACTGCAAAACTTGAGTGCACACGATAGCGGACGGTCCATTTGCCAAGCCGACAGACCGCCGCGAGGTAACGGCTGGCAAAGTTGACGGGCCGGAGATTTCTGCAAACGGCCGTTTGAAAAATATTCACCAGCAGGAAATATGTCCTTCTCGTCTTGCAAATTCGTAATTCTTCATCTCAGCAGTGTGCCTAGATAATGGAGAAACTACCAACAGAGTTACTGAATTTTATTATTGCAGAGCTATATTTCCAACACCTCGGCGGGGAGGAAGGAAGCGACAGAATCGTACTGTCATGGCCAGCGTATGCATCAGTCTTGAGAGGATGTGCGTGAGCTTCCAAACGTCACCAACCTTTCAGTAACAATGCGTCGACAACCCATTTATCTCCGTCATGATACCATCTGCCATCTGACTACACGTCTGCCGCAATTAGTTGATTTCGAACTGACCGTCAGCGATTATTCTCGGAGTCAAGAAGAGAGGGAGCTATACAGACGAGGTGCGGCAAGTGCGGTACCTTTCGAAGGTTATTGAAGGCTAACGCTGTCTAGAGTTAGCTGCCGCTCTTCTCACAATAAATCACCCACTGACAGGCTTCATGTTAGAAGTGGAAGAGCAGGAAAGACTGTTGCACTCTAACGCGGCTCTGACAACTGCTCCAAAAGAGATTGACGATTCAGACGATTTTCTGTCGAGAACGCTACATCAATTCGCCACTCTTCCGTCAATGCAAAGCTTCTCCGCCAGTGGAAGTTTCGCCCGATGTGTACTCTCCACCAAGGGTTGCAGTCAGCTTGAACCCTCTGCCTGGTGGTTTGGTCAATGGAGCAATATGCAGGTTTTACATGTCAGCCTGGTCCACGTCTCTCCCTCAGGGCAAGTGATAATCGGGTTTCCCAACAACTTGGACTTGCAACTCAATGAGGAAATCTTCAACGACTATCTCTCTTGTGCAGCTCGAGCCGCAACATACATGCCCAGATTGCGCTTCTTCTCTCTGGAAATCCATGAAGAGCCAGACATCCGCGTCTATATACAGCGCGGGTGGAAACGCAAGTGCGCCTGGCATATATCGATTCATACCGAGGACTGGTTTGTCCCTACTGACAGGATACTGCGGTAATGGCTTAAAGTATTGCAGGTCATGCATGGAATTAAGGAATTGCTGGTTAAAATGGATTGCACGAAGGGCATTCCGAACAGTGCGAAGGCCTCCTTCTCTATTAAATGAACCCAGAGGCTTGTACTCCACTTTGGGAGATGGAATGATTCCGCGGCTGTTTCGCATGTAAGACGGAAGGTTTGCTTGAGAACAGTGTAAGGGATGCTCTTGCTTCTTACTTAGGGCAAGCAAAATGAGAGCTGACCTTTTGATTTGAAAAGGCTCTGTTGATTCTGTTCTGGCCACACGGCGCCTTTATAGTTCACGGCAGCCATGTCCTGTTCCATCTCCACCGATAACTGTATTTATCATACGAATTACTGTATTCGTCTAACTGCTTTTCGCGGGGCAATCTCGGTAGCCGACCTGTGCAGCTGAACGCCATTATTTCATGGCTTCGGTACCTGGGCCGGCGAGCCGTAGCCGTTGAGTTTAACTCGCCGCGGGGAAAGATGTGGCACCATTAGACGTAGAATGTATGGAATCTCGGGCAACACATCCGGCGAGGGTCTCTGCAGTTGCAAGCCTAACGCACTTCGCGTTGCCAACTCTATCTCGCACTTTGTGGAGTAGCGACCATTGCTGGGGAGCCTCGCAGCAGCATCACCGCCTCGGTGAATATTTTTCTAGCTCTACTCACTTTTCGACCGGCCTTTTTTTCACGTCTGACATGCTAAGCGGCGCAAGCACTTGACCCCCTGATCAGGCATCCCGAGCGCCGCGGCCGGGGAGTATCGGTCACCGTTTGGCGCTGGACGCTGAGAGCCTCCCCGCAGGCGTCAGCGGAATATCGTCCCGAAGATGCGACCGCGTCGGCGCTGATTGGCCCGTCGGCGGCGGCCACATGTTTATCCTGGGTTGCGCCCGACTTTCCGCTGAGCAGACTAGGCTCTATGGCGGCGCGCATCCCCGCCATTGGGTGGGCGTCGCGCAGTAAAATAGCGGCATCACAGTGGGGTAAAGACCATCTCCAAATAGCCCCAAAAAGGGCTCTAGAAAAGCTGCTTGGCTTTTAGAGATTATCGCATTTGGCTTGTCCGCTCCAGGCTCGGCGCTTCTCCGCTCCAACGTTTCATTGGGCGTTGGCCCTACATGTAGACTTTGTTTCGAGTGGTTAGATCATTGGCCAAGCTCCAAAATTGGGAATCCCGGTTCTCCCCATGCAGTCATACGCTCCAGCCCCGCGATACAGGTGGCCCTACTTAAGCTTACCGACTCCGCGTCTCAAGCACCGGGTGTTTTCTTCTTTCTCTATCATACTTGCATTGTTGTCGAGAAAATAGCTTCTGGCATCTTTGTCTCCTTCGCAATCTGTCTTTGGGCGATTACTTTCCCTGGCCACAAGCACAGCAGATCGACAACGCGCCCGCCGTAATCTACCCCGACAGACTTGCGCAACCGCCCACCATGGCCGACCTCAATGTTGAAGAGGTGCTAAAGAAGCTCACTATAACCGAAAAGGTCGAGTTGCTCTCTGGCATGTCAATCGCGCCCGTAATCACCCCGCACATTGCTAACGAACCTAGGTATCGACTTCTGGCACACCAAGGCAATGCCCAAGCATGGGATTCCCTCCATTCGCATGTCCGACGGCCCCAACGGTGTCCGTGGAACAAAATTCTTCAACGGTGTTCCCGCTGCCTGTTTCCCCTGCGGTACTGCTCTGGGCTCTACCTTCAACCAGGAGCTCCTCGAGAAAGCTGGCAAGACCATGGGTGACGAGGCCATCGCCAAGAGCGCACACCTGATTCTCGGCCCCACGATCAATATGCAACGGTCCCCTCTTGGCGGCCGTGGCTTTGAGTCAATTGGTGAAGACCCGTTCTTGAGCGGTCTTGGTGCCGCGGCGCTGGTCCGTGGTATTCAGAGCACTGGTGTCGTCGCTACGATCAAACACTTCCTCTGCAACGACCAAGAGGACAAGCGCATGGGTGTCCAGAGCATAGTCACCGAGCGCGCGCTCCGCGAAATCTATGCAATGCCTTTCCAGCTCGCCGTTCGTGATGCGAACCCCGGCGCCTTCATGACAGCTTACAATGGCATCAACGGTACTTTCTGCAGCGAGAACCCCAAATATCTGGACGGCATGCTGCGAAAGGAATGGGGCTGGGATGGTCTTATCATGAGTGACTGGTATGGCACTTACAGCACAAACGACGCCGTCAAGGCCGGTCTCGACCTCGAGATGCCTGGTCCTTCGCGCTTCCGTGGCGAAGCTCTCCAGTTCAACGCCTCCACTGGCAAGCCCTTTATCCACCACATCGACGAGCGCGTACGTGCTGTTCTCAAGCTCGTCAAGAAGGTGTCTTCCCTTCCAATCGAGGAGAACGGTCCCGAGAACACGCGCGACACTCCCGAAACGGCCGCTCTCCTCCGAAAGATTGGCAATGAAAGCATTGTCTTGCTCAAGAACGACGATAATATACTTCCTTTCACTAAGGAAAAGAAGACCTTGGTGCTAGGACCAAACGCCAAGGAGGCTACCTACCATGGCGGTGGCTCTGCTGCCCTCCGTGCCTACTACGCTGTTACCCCATATGAAGGCATCGGCGAGAAGCTTGGAACCCAGCCTACCTTCACAGTCGGTGCCTATACCCACCGCTTCCTGCCCATTCTCGGCAACCAGCTCACCGATCCCAACGGCAAGCAGGGTATGCGCTGGAGAGTCTTCAACGAGGTTCCTGGAACTGCCGATCGCAAGCTCATTGACGAGCTTCAGTTCACCAAGACTGAGATGCATTTGGTCGATTATAGCAACCCCAACGTCAATGACGTTTGGTACGCCGATATGGAGGGCTCTCTTGTCGCTGATGAAGATTGCACCTATGAAATTGGCGTTGTTGTTTCCGGCACGGCCAAGGCTTTTGTCAACGATCAGCTGATTGTCGACAACGCCACAAATCAAGTCGCTGGCGATGCCTTCTTTGGCTCAGCCACCCGCGAGGAGCGTGGCCGTGTCGAAATGAAAAAGGGCGAGACTTACAACTTCCGCATTGAGTTTGGCTCTGCCCCAACGTATACTCTCAAGGGCGACGCCTATGTCCCCGGTCACGGCTCTCTGCGCGTCGGTGGCTGCAAGGTTATTGACGACCAGGAGGAGATCAAGAAGTCTGTGCAGCTCGCCAAGGAGCACGACCAGGTCATCATCTGCGCCGGTCTCAACGCCGACTGGGAGACGGAAGGTGCCGACCGTGCGTCCATGAAGCTTCCCGGCGTCCTGGACCAGCTGATTGCGGAGGTCGCTGCTGCCAACCCCAACACCGTTGTCGTCATGCAAACCGGTACTCCTGAAGAGATGCCCTGGCTCTCACAAACCAAAGCTGTGCTCCAGGCCTGGTACGGTGGTAACGAGACTGGCAACTGCATCGCCGACACCATTTTCGGCGACTCGAACCCCTCCGGCAAGCTGTCGCTGAGCTTCCCCAAGCGTTTGCAGGACACTCCCGCGTTCCTCAACTTCCGCACCGAGGCTGGCCGCACACTCTACGGCGAGGACGTCTATATTGGCTACCGTTATTACGAGTTCGCCGACCGCGAGGTCAACTTCCCCTTTGGCCACGGCCTGTCGTACACCACCTTTGGCTTCTCAGATCTGTCCGTCAACGTCGCCGATGGCAAGATCATCGCCATCGTCACCGTCACCAACACAGGCAGCCGCGCCGGCTCCGCCGTCGCGCAAATGTACATTGAGCCCAAGCAGGCTGCGCGCATCAACCGCCCCGTCAAAGAGCTGCGAGGCTTCGCCAAAGTTGAGCTCGAGGCTGGCGCGTCCAAGACGGTCACTATCAGCGAGCTCGAAAAGTATGCCGCCGCGTATTTTGACGAGGAGCGCGACCAGTGGTGTGTCGAGTCGGGCGAATACGACGTCGTCATCAGCGACAGCAGCGCCGTCACGGAAAAGGCGCTGCGAGCCACGATTAATGTGTCCGAGTCGTACTGGTGGTCCGGTATTTAGACGACTTGGTGATGTGATGCAGATGAGACCAACTTGGTGGGTCTTTGGGGAGTTTAACGACCGTCTCTTTTATAATATATTTATTATGAGCTGTATATATCAACATGTTACGCCCAGAGCGGCAGAAATCCACAGATTCATTAGTATGTGGGGTTCCTGTTGTAACACTGCAGGTAGCTTGAGTAGCTCCAGTCTTGCCATGTGGCCATCGCCACAGCGCTGCAAAACACCAAAAACAGCTTTAGACTCTGGAGTAGCCCACCAGATCGGTTGCGCAATCTATAAGTGATCCAATCGTATTACACGGCTATCGCGTAGGAAAGCACCAGATCGGTAGGGATGCTCAACGTCATGTGTATAGTCTTGAGGTCTTTATTGAACTCCGTCTATCGCTACCAAAACAAAAGAAGGGCTGTCTAGCTGTATCATGTAATAAAAATAATAACCAAACATAGATAATTATAATGAAAAGATTGCGTCGCATATGATGATGAAAAAAACGCACGTATATACAGACCACTCATTTGGATGGCAACGCTTTCAAACTTTCGTCCCGTCTCCGTCTGCTGTCCTGTAGCATTGTTTGGCTTCCAGGTCCTGAAGGTTAAGCGCATCTCTGACCTCCAGTACACTGGATTCGCGTATTATTAGTTGCCCCTATGTGTTTGAGGAGGCCAGTTGCCGCCCTTTTCTTGAGTGTCGCGTTTGTGGGGAGGCCAGTTGCCGCCCTTTTCTTGAGTGTCGCGTTTGTGGGGAGGCCAGTTGCCGCCCTTTTCTTGAGTGTCGCGTTTGTCGTGGGGAGGCCAGTTGCCAGTCTTCTCGCGCTTCTCGTCGCTGCGGCTGTCGATGCCGGTAAACACGGGCGGCTTGTTGCCAACAACACCGCACCCAAGGCGACCGCATCGACCGGCATCATCAGTCTCGGTGGCAGGAGACTCGTTTTCAGGAGCGGCGTCGAAGATGGGAGGCTTGTTGCCAACACCGGGCGGCTTGTCCTCGTTGCGGCTGGCGAGGGTAAATTGACCATCCGGGATGGCTTCATCACTCTTGGGGGCAGGAGATTCGTTTTCGGGAGGGGCGTCGAAGATGGGAGGCTTGTTGCCAATGCCGGGCCGGCTACGCTTCTCGAGCACATCGGCCTGGTCAAAAATTGGAGGCTTGTTTCCAATAACGGGAGGAACACGCTTGTCAGCTTGGCCGTCCTTGCGAACAACAGGCTCTTCGGACTCGGGTGCGCCACGGCGACACTTGTAATTCACGTCTCCAATGGCACGTCGGCAGGCAACTGAGGGTCGAGGGGCTTGGTTACGCTTGGCTCCTCCAGGGCATTTATAAGTACCCGGGCCGACGTTGCGACTGCACAAGGCAAGGTCACCAAGATGTGGGTGGTTCTCGGGTACATCTGCTCTCTGCTCGAGATTGGTGTTGTCGTAGTAGGACTCGCATTCAGGAAACATGCCCACGACGGCAGTTTGTTCTTCCCAAAGTGCGTCAATAGCACCACAGTCTACAGGAACAGCGGTAGTGGTAGCAGCGAGAAGAGCGGCGGCGAGGCCGACTAAACGCATCGTGCTTTGATGCTGCAACAGCTCAGTTAACATATGGTTTGTTAGTGACTATAAATGCGTGCAGCAAGGCTTACCATTGTGAATCGGCTGTACTGGTAAGCGAAATAAAGAATGACTGGAAAAAGAAAAAGGGCCAAGCTTGCAAGGCTGGTGTAAGAAGAAGGATCAGGAGAGCCCTACACAATGAGCTAGTGAATGCTGATATCAAGAAGGGGGAAGATCGAGGTGATCCGGGCTGAGGATGATCCAGGCCTTTAATACAGGGAAGCGCGGCCCTGCGGACTACGAGATTAAGCTAGGCTCAGCTCATTCATCAGAAGAAGCTGTAGCGGTACCCAGAGGTCCACCCATGAGTTGCGTGCTGTGTAAATATGGTCGAGGCTAAAATGGGGGTGGCGCCCAGGGTGGTGACAGGCCGTGACCAGACCTTGCTGACGGGGAGCCCGCGCCTTGTGGAGCTTGTCTCGGTAGTAGCATGGCTCCCAGGTGAAGGCGAATGTTCCAAATGCGCCCGAATAAAAATACGCCGTGAGGCAGAATTCCTCTGTGAGATACACGCATGGCAGTTATCAACGGGAGCGGCATTCCTCGTGTAACCGGCCCTCGGGCAGCATACTCGCTGCCAGGAGACGCTGCATGTTGCAGGCTGAGATTGGGGCGCGCTTCGAGATTGTGACAGCCTGATTTTCTCGGCTGCATCTGCCTCGCAAAACTGCGCCGTGCATTTTAAACGAGAAAGAGCGAACAGAGCGAGCCAGTCAAGGCTGGCCTAGTGCGCGCAGCCCAACTACTACATGCAGGTGCTTGTTGGGAACAGGGCGAAGCTGAGTCCGGTTTTCTGGGTGGCGCCGTTTCTTCACGGTCCTCCACACGAATCATTTATTTTAGAAACATAAACTAGGAGTCAACCTACTGCCTGCTTACATCTGGGGCATTCACAAGCGAATCGCAAATAACAGCTGGTTCTGGTCCACGTTTTCGGCATTGTCCCCCAAAGTGCATGACCGCATCTGCCTGGGCCCCCGTATGAGATTTATGGAGTTTTGCTGGGAGGTGATAACAATCGACGAGTACAGTAGCCGGGGGGGGCTGCCTAAAAGCTGGGTCGAGTCAGGCAGGTGAGATGAGAGAGCAAGGTCTGGAACTCGCTGCCGTTGCCAGGTCTTGCTAGGTGAGGGCAAATCCTCCTGTACTGGTAGGGCCAGTCGGTCGATGGCCGACCTCCTTTCCCGGTCCCCTGTAAGCATGCCCGCGTGGCTAGGAATAGTGCTGGCGGCTTCACAGCCCTGGGTTTCAAGTCGTCCTCGATTAACCACACAGGGTCGTCGCCGAGCGAGCCTGGTCTGCCTGGGACCTGAGCTGTTACTGAACAAAATGGAACAAAAGTGGCGCACGAGGCACTCTCTTACTTGTCTGGTCCTAGTCCGGCGGGCCCCAAAAGGGGATCTCAGCCAGGGTTGGGTACTAGACGCACCAAAATGACCAATCCTGGCAGATCAACTGCGCTGGGGTACGGCCGGCACTCGAGTAAGACTACTCTGAATTGGGCCAACTATATCCTGGTAGTGCCTGAGCAATCTACACAGTGGTGGTCAGCGGCGCGCGCACGCTCAGCTGTAGCCCCGGGTGGGTTGCATCGCATAACCAGGCATAGCGGCCATGTGCTGCATGCAGTAAGATGCAATGCAACAGGAAGCAGGAGAAGAAGAAACGTCATCGCAGCTTTCCGAGGCACTTCCGAAGAAACTTGCTATTACTTCGCCTTGTGAAACACGGTCAGCCTACGGTGAGCAGAGTCATATTTCGGCGCAGTCAAATGCACCACATTGCTCGGCATTTAACAGACACGGACTTTGGCCGTAGCCGCGTAGACAATTTCGGCGCTGCGCGTGGCTTGCTGTCTAGTAATTACCTTCTCTTTTCAGCAGTTAAATGCGTAACTGACCTCATTATCAATTGCAGCAGCATCATTCTTGTGCATGAATTCTTGGCGGTGCAAGTCTGCGGAGATCATGCGAGAGCTGGGCTGGCGGGCGTGAGCTCTCGCGCCACCGATTAAGGCTGTTCAGGGGACAGAACAGTCAGCATTTTCTAACTATTTTCAAATGCAGGGCGATAAATCAGGCTTCAGCGCCGAAGTGGGTAGCGCACGCACGCGAAGTCAATCTGGTGATGTCTCATTGGCGTGTCGTCTGCACCTCTTGCCCGCTCTGCTCCAAAGCATCGAAGAGGCGCACATGGCGCGCAGTACCTTCACGACGGCAAGCGACCCATTCTCGGCTGGAAATATTAGTCAAATGCAATAGAAAATGGCGCTCTTCGTTCGGTTGCCCATTTCAAGTATAGCTCGCCCGCATGTCGGTGAGACGTTGCGTTCTTGTCGCGATGCCCCAGGTTAACTCCATCCATGCGATTGGCTACCTCTGAAGCCTGGCGGTCCGGAATCTGCCCGGGCGATACATGATATGCCCTTCTTTGAGGCCGCGCTGACGGACTTCGGCGGCCAAGACGAGGCTCCAGTTGTTTTGGTAATGTAGAGATGGGGTCTCTTCGCTATTCGGTGGTGGACAACATCACGGGCGAATCAGCTGCCGCGCTGACGCCGCTTTGTCGTGGCGTTTCGGAATATTGATGAGTTGACCGAAGTTCCATTCCTTGCAACGTTGAATATTTGCCGCAGTTGAGGCTCTCGCGAGGCGCACTGCTCGCTGTTGTGACGACCAATCGGACTGTTGATATCATGTCGTCATCTTCCTCTTAGCCACAACGTTGCAGGCCCTGAGGCGACACGTCGCTGGCGACAGGCGCATGGCAACGTGCTTCAACAGTAAATTGGGCCATAAGATCCTCAGAGAGGCCGGGTGAAAGAATAGGATGTATGGTCGGCACCTCGTGCCCTCATGGCCCGGCTTTGGTCGGTTTCGTACTTCCAAGCCTCCGAAAGCACTTGGCACTGTAGATTGTCGTAATGGTAGGTGTTGATGCGGCTAGTCCCGCTAATGATGAGCATGTTGTGACTGTGTGTCAAGCCATGAAACGCCAATGACGAATAATGAGGCAGACCTCAAGGAGTGCCAGGACAGGAAAGCGACGGTTGCTGCACCTTATGTATGACCGGTGTATATCCTGTCAGGGTGATTGACCGTAAGCTGACAGGATTCAACGGGCAATAGGCCAGCGTAGCCATGACAATTACAACATTGTCTTGGGAGCCGCTTTGCTTAAATGACTATTGCTCTAGTCTCACTTTTATCGCTGTGGCGAGATGCAGAAGGGCTCTGTGAATGCGTTGAATGAGGCCAAAGTACTGCACAGTATTGGTACATGTGGGCCATTGGCGGATGTAGTGGCAGGGCGACACCAAGCTCGTGGAATAAATACGCCCGACAGAAAGGCTCATTCTGTGACTAAAAACCGGATTCTTGTTTGAAAGAAGGAAAAAGAGGAAAGAAAGAAAAGAAAAGAAAAGGAAAGTTGGGTTTTATCTATGATGTCGGATTTTGCGGCTGTAGAATCGGTGCCAGCGTCTGTGGTCGTGAAAACATAACAGTAAATAAAGTGGTAGCATTAGGACTCACTCCCCGCGCCACAGAGCTTTTTCAGTAAACACGCAACCGCCATCTTCATTGTAACACGGTCGGCATCGCCACCATCATCACAATGGAAACATCAACGCCGACAATTCCAGCAAGAAAACAGGGTTTTCTCACTGCACAAACTACGCTGCTCTCGCAGCCTATTGCGCCGTCACGAGATTGGCGCGCGACAAACGACGCGTCTGATACGCCTATCCCAGATCGGCTGGTGGACGACGCCATCTTCAAGCTCAACCGCGCCATCGAGGAGCAATGCCGTCGTGCATATGCGCCTCAAGCAAGCCGAATTTTGGCGGAGCAGATTAGCACAATCTACATCAAGCAGATGGACCGCCGAGAAGGCGGCGCAAACGACGTGGACGGGGGCGTTGGGAAGGAAGTAGACCTGAGTGAGTCTCGCACAAACACGGCCGTGATTGCCGTTACTAATCCTATTTGCATTTTGCTGTAGCTAATGGTACGACCATTGAATCCCTTCCATCGTCTTGGCCGTCTGAAACAGAAGCCGCAGCCAAGCCTGAAGATGCCCAGTCATACTCTCGGTCTGTCGCACGCCTCGTTGAGCTCAGCAAGGAGCGGCAGCAAGTTCAGCTCCGGATGGAAAAGCTTCGCCGATTTCAATCCTCTATTGAGCCGTTGCGCACAGCAGAGTCGGGCGAGGGGGTGCAGGAAAATCTGGTCACGCGTGGCGGTGCTGTGGAAAGGGAGCTGGAGAGGATGCGCGGCCTGCTGGATCGAGTATCCGGCCGCGTTGACAACTTGCGGGATGCAAGCGCCAGCTCGCGCTCGCGAGACTTAGTCAAGGTAGATGAACTGCGAATGTCGAGGAAGCGGGCAGTAGACGAGTTCCTGGCCGATTCCATGGTGTTTCCGGGCTGAAAGTTAGCAAGAACGGCGTTGACACGCGCTGCACACTACATCGGGCGGAGTCCGATAAAATGCTTCAGGCGGCTACTGTTCGAACTCGATTACGGGCATGATATCCTTCCGGAGATAGGACCCTGCAGAAGTCCCCGGTCGCCTTATGGGTGCTGCCCTACGACAATCACGCACTCCTGCACGGCTGAAACTGCTGACAGGCTTGTGTTATGCGCAACATCAATGCAGTGTCACTGCAACGGCGCGACGGAATTGGTGGGCATACGCCCTTCTAGCTGGAATGCAGCGGGCGGTTGCCAGCCGCAAAAGCAGCATTGGCCATTGCGTGGGCAAAGTGATGCCTTTGTTTCTGTATGTCATTCAGATACAGATTTTTAAATAGCGTTGGTGAGATTTGAGACAGGTTTGGATGTTTCCGGTGAAACTAAGCGAACGCAGACGTTGCCAACCTGTGACGTCCAATCAGAATCGTTTCTGCTGTGTTGAAAGCCATGCGGTCACCGACCTTTGAATAGAGGCCCCAGCGACGCATTGTGTAGTGTCGCAGTCTAATAAATAATATCACTTATCAACTCCATTTATGGCTACAGTACCGTTGCCGCATTCATTTGCCTGAAAGGTGGTCTATAACACGGTACTCCAGCCCATGATGCTGTAGCTTGCCCATTGATCTCAGAATCCCAGCTTTTCGAAGGCAAAACACAAAGGGCAGCGCATGAACATTTGAAAGAGGATGAATTTTATAACGCTCACCGGCATCTAACCACCCATGGCTGGTGTGCCCCGACATGTCATGCAACATGGTGAAGCAGCCACTGGCTAACCACCAAGCCACAGACACAGCAGGAGCATCACCACATTACGAGAATCCCGTTGTATTGCCCTTCTCCAGCGCCGCCGGTATATTTAAACACGCTAACGTTGCCCCTTTTCGTGTTTACTAGCTTTGCGGAATACCACCCCTTGGTTCCCATTGCACGGCTTATGAAAGCTTATTGCTGACTTTTCGCTTACGCTGGCCCGCCATTCGTCACCGATCGTCGACACCTCGACGGCTTGCGACTACCACTCGTCTCAGGGCAAGAAACAAGCACGACGCGCAATCAACCTCCAAACCGCTGGCTCGTTTCCAATCTCCAGATCCCTGTTGCCCGCTCGGATTTCTCTTTGGCACACAATCCCGTTGAGTGTTATATATATCCTTTGATCCGGCTGTTTCGCTTCGTCAACCTCTGTGCGCCCCAATCATTTTGGCAGACCCTTGTCAGCTGCGTCTCTATTGTATTACCCGCCGTACGCATCTCGGTATTTCTATTTTCATCTCACTAGAATATTGGCAGCACATCTCAGCTGTCAAGTCTCTCGCTAACCCACAGCCCGCTGTCGCTGACCCCTTGGCTGTCACTGCCGACTATTGGCGCCAGCCTTAGACGCCACAGATCTCGCCTTGGGCGGGTTGGTGTTGCACGATACTATTGCTACGCCCCCGTGTAATCTTTTTGGTTGAACTGCTCATAGAAGCATTATTCAGGCTTCTTTGTATCGTTCAAAAACTCTGTGCTTCCCCACAGGTCTTACTTGGGCAATATCCTCGGCATCGCTTGTTTCTCGCTTATCACCTTCATATCGAAGCAGACTCAATCCAGGTGCTATTTTCCCAGGCTTTATCATCTCGACCTTTTTTCTCTTCTTGAGTTATAGATTTATAGCTTCAAGATGGCTCTCAACGGTCCGGGCATCACATTGCGTCGAGCGACAGATGAGGGTGAGGACGTGGCCGATTTCCAAAACAACAGGCTCCAGGAAAGCTGGAAAGAGTGGCCAAATGAAGCTGGCGTACGTATTTGCTTTTACACGTCTTTATTTTTCCACTAACAGACTCATAGTTTGAGGGCCTTGAGGAACACCGAGGGCCGATGCCGCTGAAAGTTAAGGGCGCGATTCCTGAATGGGCTGCTGGCGCTCTTTATCGTACGGGACCCGGTCAGAGTTCCGTCGAGACCGAGTCAACCGGCACTTACAATATTCATCATTGGTTTGATGGACTTGCTCACAGTCACAAGTTTGACATTGTCCCTCCCACCACACCAGGCGGTCTGACGTCGGTCGTATACTCTTCTCGGAGGCAATCCGAGAGACTGGAGCAGCACATCAAAGAAAAAGGCAAACGAGCTACTCCTTCGTTTGGCCAACGCGCTGATCCTTTTATGGGTATTTTTGCAAAAGCAATGGGGGTCTTTGCCCCTCGCGACCAATATAACAACAATGTTGTGCTTCTGCCGAACTTCCCGGGCATCGACGACGATCGCCAACCGACAAATCAAACTGGCCACCGCCCCGGCTTGGACAACCTTTACATCAGCACAGACACAGCCGGTCTGCAGAAGGTCGATCCTCAAACTCTTGAGCCGTTGGGTTATACCGATCAGTCAAGCCTACACCCGGAGCTGAAGGGCCCGCTCTCGTGCGCACATGCGCAGCGGGATCCCGAAAACGGTGACTTGTACAACTACAACCTCGAGTTTGGCCGGTTTGCGACTTACCGCTTTTTCCGCGTCAGCGCTGCCACTGGCAAGACGGAAGTTTTTGCTACGGTGTCCGAACCGGGCGTCGCTCCGGCATACATCCACAGCTTCTTCCTGACGCCGAACTACATGGTTCTGTGCATCCCAACCACGCATCTTGGCTGGAACGGAATTAAGATTCTCTGGGAGCAAAGCGTCTTGAGTGCCATTAAACCATTCGACGAAAGTACAGCATGTCGCTGGCTTGTGGTTGATCGCAGGAGAGACCGTGGTGTTGTCGCTCGCTTTTCTACTCCTGCCTCTTTTTTCTTTCACTCCGTTAATGCATTTGAGGAGACAATCAAAGATGAGAATAACGAAGAGCGCACTGATATATCTCTTGAATACGTTCGTTATGACAATACAGATATTCTCAAGATTCTGTATTATGACATCGTTACGGATAAGGACGACGCGGCCAAGAAATTCTTCTTCACTGAAGAACGCTACAAGAAAGGACACGTCCGCCTTATGCGTTACCGCTTCCGTCTGCCGCGAAACGGCACACAGCAGACTGAGGAAGAAGCCCAAACCGCTGCCGGCGAGGAGGTGCTCTCAATACCAGCCCCGCATGCTGGTGACTTGCCTATCATCAACCCGCGCATGGTGCACAAGCCTCACCGCTACGTTTATGGCGTGACAAGTCGTGGTATCAGCACTTTCTTAGACGGCCTTGTCAAGACGGATGTACAAACGCGTGAGGCCCTCATCTGGCGTGGAGACAAGGGCCACACTCCTGGAGAGCCCATATTTGTGGAGAGACCAGGTGCAAAAGAAGAGGATGACGGCGTATTGCTGAGTGTCGTGTTAGATGGCGTATCCAAAAAATCGTATCTGCTGTGCTTGGATGCAAAATCGTTTGAAGAGGTGGGCAGGGCAGAAGCGGACTTTCCTATTGGTTTTGGATTCCATGGCCATCATCAGGCACAGATGTAAAACTCGAGCGCACTAGAGAACTTTTCATTCTGTTTGATAAAACATCTATTTAAAGAAGAAGAAATTGAGTAACGAAATACCCTGCGTTGTATACGGCGACAAAAGTAATGCGAAACCAGGGCCGATCCCCAACCTCTCCCTTTCAGTGAACGCAATGGATAAATCGAAATAACATACTAAATTCCTAGCTAATACAGGTTGAAATGATCATGCAAGTAAACGTAACGTCATTACATATTAAAAAAATCGCCATAGCGAATCTGATGGCTTGCTAAATTTGAACTTGCTATACCAGCGGCAGAGCGGCCACATGATAAGCATGCAGAGCAACCAGACACCAAAGAACGCAAACGCGTTATCAATTTTCTTATCGGAAATTGGCAAGCCCGCTGGGTCGTTTTTATCCGCAGGGTGGCCAAATAGCGCACACATAACCCCGCCTACGAGGACGACGACGAAAAAGTGCACCACATAGAAGAAGAGCGCCGTTGTGCCAAAGTCGAGCATGAATGCGAGCCACTTCTTTGCAAAGTTGACCGGGATGTGGCGAAGCGCTGCGAGAATGAAGGAGTTGACGGCCAGCGCGTAGGCCCAAAAGGCCACATCTGGCGGGTACTTGATGGTGTAGAAGAATGCCGCCGGCGACGCGAGGTACTGGTTCCTCTTCGGGTGTGCATTGTTCTCGGGAGTCTGCAGACAGTTCTCGGAGAGGTTGCCAAAGTGCAGCAGCCGGGTGAGCACAAAAACGAGGGTAAAGATGAGACCTGAGCCGACATGGCGAACCAGCGTGGCATAGCGTGCGCGTGGGGAGCCAATCACTACTCTGCCGTAGAAGATGCCGAGGACGGCGAAGGATAACCAAGCCAGAGGGGGGAATACAGAAATCACCCTGTAACCCGCGACCGGCCAGAACCAGATGCGCAGCCACCAGTACTTTTCCAATTCTTGATTGTCGTTTCCAACGCCGTTGCTCGTGATGGAAGCGAGGCTGTTCGTGGACTCAGACTTGATGGTGACGCAGTGGCCATGATTTTCTGAAAGCCATATGTTCCAGAAGATGGTGACCAAGCTGAGAACAAGCAGGAACAGATTGCATACGCCACGCGAAATGTTGGTGGCTTTTTCTTCTGCGGCGCTCATCTGCGGCCGGCCGGCGTGTAGGAGCGGCTGCTCCGCGTCGGAATCGCTATCGTTGTCGCAAGCCCTTTCTTCGGTCGCAAACACTACTATCAGAATCTTGGTCAATTTCCTCTCCGCCTCCGATATAAGGAGCCAGATGACGCCGGCAAGGAAGTAATCCACAGCCAGGGCAAAGAGCACAATGTTGAGCAGCCACGTCTTGCCGCCCGTCATGACGAGGCCCTGGAGGACCGTGACGAGCACGAGCACCGCCATGCGCAGCGCAAAGTAGCGAAGCAGGCGCAGAGAGCTCCAGCCCTGCTGCTTGCGCGAGTTGCCCAGGTACACGACGCCCATGCCGAGCAGCAGCATGAAGCCCGGCGCGCAGAGGTGTGTCAGCGACCGGACGACGTAGGCCACGGGGTGGTTCCATTTCTCGACGGGCGCGCCGTCCTCCTCGGAGACGCGGCCCTGGCCGTGCTCCCACGACCGCAGCGCCATGGTCAAATGGTCCATGGCCATGAGCATCATGAGCAGTCCGCGCAGCAGGTCCGGGCCGATGACCCGAACCTGGACCTTGCCGCCGGCCGCCGTGTATTGCGTCGTCTCGTAGCCATCGGACGTCTCAACCTGGACCGTGTTGTAGCTAGGGAACGAATTGTAGTTGTGCAGTGTGTGCCGGCGCTGAACCGGCCCGGGTTCTGGTTCGCGACTGTCGGCGTCATCGGCGGCCGAGCCGTTGCCGTTGCGCCCGTTGTGAGACATGGCGCGGCGCCTGTATGTAAGTGGCCTTTGGCGGACGTCTGTCGAGGCGGCGGCGCGATGTCGCGTTTGATCATCAGCGGGTGAAACTCAACGTGTCGATGCAAAATTATTACAAGAGAGAGCTCGGAATATACTGGCGAGCATCGACTGGAATTTTAGCCAAGATTACTCAACAGTGCCAGGCGATCCGGGCGGACTTGGAATCTCCGCAAACAGTAGGCCGCTAGCAGGACTCGGAGTGGGTAATGGACGAGCCAAAGTGTCCGGGGAGCTTAATTTGTATTTGTAACAATTGGTCACAACGTAGTCTTTTCTGCTGAGTCAAGCTATCTTTTATGATCTTGTCTATGCCGTGCGACTTCCTTTGAGTTTCTTCATATCCTGTTCCCAGCTGCTCTTAATCTCGGCCAGGAAGCGCTCGTCACGCATCGCGTCCACAGCTACGCCGGCCAGGCCTTTGGCCACGCGCACGGCACGATCATACGATGCTTTGGTGCCCGCCGATGCCGCAAAGCCTGGATTATGCGGACCTTGGCCGCCTTCGCCAGCTTCAATCTCATACATGGGACTGATGGACGGCATGACGTAGGACATGTCGCCCTGATCGGTGCTCGCCTGCGTCTTTCCGTTGGCGGCGTCCTTGTCCGCGTCTCTTGCGATGGCGTGGTCCTTGCCCAGGCCGTTGTAGTAGCGCGTGAACGCGTCAGCCATGGGGCCGTTGGACACGTGGTTCTTGTACTCGCCGAGGTTGGTGATTTTTAGCTTTGCGCCCGTCGCGAGCGCACCCGCCTGGAAGCACTTCTCGACCTGCTCGCGCAGAATTTCCAGGCGCTGGGCCGAATCGGCACGTACCGTAAACTCGCCCGCCGCATACTTGTGGATGATGTTGGTTGCGTCGCCGCCGTGGGTGATGTAGCCCTGGATGATCTCACCGGGGACGATTTGCTGGCGGAGCATGGAAAAATTGTTGTAGCCCTGCACCATGGCGTCGAGGGCGTTGACTCCGAGCCATGGATTCGCGGCGGCGTGAGCCGCAACGCCAAAGTATTCTACTTGGAAGGTCGAAATTCCCGTCGTGCCCATGCGCGCAGAAGATGGCTGGATGTTGGGGTGCGAGATGAGGCTCAGGTCGACATTGTAATCTGTGTATGCGCCTGCCTCGATCAACTTAATCTTGCCGCCACCATCTGATTTTGTCAATAACAAATACATCATGAGGCTGAAGGGCTACGTACTCTCTTCGGCGGGGGTTCCATAAAGAACAATTTTGCCGGGAAGCTTCTGGGACGAAGCAACCTGGGCCGCGGCAACCGCGCCGACAACGGACGATGTTGCAATCAAGTTGTGGCCACACGCATGTCCGATTCCTGGCAGGCTGTCTGCATGTTGAAGATTAGCCAACGTTTGTTGAGGCGCAACTGCAACGCACCGTATTCTGCATTGAAGGACACAATTGCACCGGGGCGACCACTATCGAATTCGGCAATCCATGCCGTCTCCATTCCATAGACGGATCGCTTTACTTTCCACCCGGATTGGGCTTCCATAAAAGCGGTAAGGGTATCATGGGCGATGAATTCGTGCCAGGCGAGCTCCGGGTTGTCGTGGATACGCTGGTTGACAGGCCAAAAGTCGGCGCTGACGGCGTCAGCTGCCTGGCTGATGTCGAGCAGAGCTTCTGGTGCCTTGTCAATCTGCATCTTGCAAAGAGCTGTATCTAAATGCTAATCTCGGTTCAAAATCCAATGTCGCTGGTGATGTTCATTCCAAGTCCGCTTCTGCCGACCGGGACCCTCTGTCTGGACTCAGGACCCTCCTCCACAGTCATCGTGGGACTTGCTAGCGGGAATTGATCTGCGGATGCAACGCCATGCATTAGACCACCATGTTTCTCTGTCCACCAAAGGGCAACTTCATCTTGAGTAATTAACTCCGGTCTACAGTTGGCAAGATAGAAGATCTGTAAGTACTTGATTGGCTTGGTCCAGATGATCATTGTCAGCTTCAGTGGCTTTATTTGGAGCGCATTATATCCGTCTATGGCCGGCCGTCGGTAACCGAACAATCACATTGGAAGTGAAGTGGCGTCCCGATCAGGGTGACGACAGCAGAATGCAGAATTGAGAATATTTCAAGCTGCAATTGAAATGACGTATGGTCGCATCTGCACTGCATAGATATTGCATTCATGATTAGCGCGATGCTACAAATCACGGCATTCTAGGCGCTGACAGCTAGTTATTAGGTACGCTGGCTGGCTGGTGTCTGGGGTCCGGCAGCGCTACCCGCAATCCACAGTGGGCATGCTCCGAAGTTCGCTCCAGTGACAGGGTCTTTGGTGGTGTAAAAGCGCTGGAGAACCTGCTTTCGAACGAAGGTGTCCCGGAAATAGACGCACAAGATGAAAGACATCCCAGTTTAACAGTTTTCATGGATTCTTCTCGGGTCCTCTTATGCGGTTTCAATGAATACGGCGCTGCGTGTCAGTCGAACGATCCTGGTCAGTGGCGAGTCTCAGCCATGCCGCTGGTCATGCGTCACGCCTAATAACGGAAACGTGCGACGCTAACAACGGCGGCGGCCTCGATCCAGCTCGAGTCCTCAAACCTCGCCATGAACTAGTTCGACCAAAGCTTTGCGCCGCGTCACGACACATCCTCGAAATTTGCCTTTGGTGACAGCGCTCTCATAGTCTTCAACTCTGCAGCGCTCTCTGTCCATTTACCCCATCTACGATCGCGCAGCACCCGCTGCCTCTTGCAAACCGTGACCCCCCGCAAACGGCGCCGCGGGGCTACCCCAGCTCATGTTGGTCCTCCGAGTCGAACGTCGCCGCGTGAATCTCTCCTAGCAGCATCGAGCTAGCATTTCGCCATGTTACCTGACGGCTCCTCGTCCAGCGGCTCGTCAGCCTCGCCAGAAGCCAGCGACGCGCACGCGCGTTCGAGCGACAACTCCGATGCCGCCGCCGTCTCGACACCGCGCAACAGCCGCCAGCCGTTGAGCCGACGAGGCCACTTCAAGTCGCGCATGGGATGCTTTAATTGCAAGAGACGCCGCGTCAAGTGCAACGAGCTTCGGCCGCAGTGCTCGCCTTGTCGTCGTCTCGCTCTCGACTGTTCATATCCTCCTACCCCCACACCTGCCGCGAGTGCTATACGCTCCAACCCGTCGATGCTTTCCTTGGAGGATCTCCGTTTTTATCATCAATTCATCACTACCGCTATCCCTCCTCTTCCTCTGAAAGCTGATAAAGGATGGATGCAATGCGCAGCCATGTCTCATGAGGTGCGTCAACACTGCCTGCAGCTCACGCAAAAGCACTAACAAATGGCAGTATGACTTTCTTGCGCATGCTCTTCTCGGCCTTGGCGCTTCTCACCTTACACGCCACACCAATGCCGACTTTAACTCACAAGCGCTGCAGCATCGACTTGTGGCCATCAAGCAGGTCAACGAGCAGCTCAGCAACCCGCCTTCGAGTCAGCAGTCGCTGGACGCTATTCTCGCAGCCCTCTTCTGTCTAATTACGCAAGCCTCTCTCATTGACGATGGCCTTGCTGACTATATGACTATTATTCGCGGCGGACATCTTATCGTCATCATTATCATTGGTGACATGTCAAAATCAGTATTTCCCGACTTTACAGTCGAAGGACATGACAGCAATGCCGCACAGCTTGTGCGCGAGGATCAACGCGATGATATGACGGACATGCATAATTTTACTTTGTCCCTCCGCAACCTAGAGCCCTTAATACAGGCGCCATATGAGCACAGATATTACGGCATGATGTCGCAGATACCTCTTGCTATGCAACGATCATCATTACAAGGTAGGAAATATCTCTGCGTCACCAGTACATTCAAGCTAACAGATCAGCGTGGATGGTATTCTCGTCACTCTTTCGCTTTCCTGCTACATTTAGCAATGAAGAGTTCATCGAGCTTGTCAACCCTGAAAACTACGGGTCCCGACTGTTGCTGATACACATGTTCCTCGTCGACTATGCCATTGCCGCCATCTGCTTACCCCCAGATACGCCTATCAGGGCCCCTGCGCGAAAAGAGGTTATCATCAAGTGGGCGAGAAGCGCAGTGTCGAGTATGCCGCCAGATTTCAAGCGTTATACCACGTGGATCGAGAGCTACTGCGACAAGTTGGAGCGAACCACGGATTGCCGCCATCTCTTCACGCCGTGAGCCCACAGGGAAGGCCTCAACAGCAAATTACGCAAGAAGTTTTCGTGACTTTATCGATACATAAGCGCGATGCGTCGTTACAGCCTGAGCTTGAAACAGTACGCGGATGTTGTACGTTCGCGATGCAGGGTACACGCAAGAGCCGTGTCTCTGGCAAGTGCACACGCCTGGAAAGCAGCACAGGCAAGGCACAAAACATGATATGATAGCGGATATAAGATACAATTCTGTAAATAATAATGATCACATGCATTGAGCTATAGTAACTTTCGGCTGCTCGCTACCGTTTAAAATCTCTTGGCCGCCAGCAGAACTGGGCTTACGGATATATCGATTGAAAGCTCATGATGCGCCCACCTTAACACAAAAGTTTGCATAGTTCTGTAACCTCGTACTGTCGCAGAAGTTATGCGCGGATAAACATAAAATGAGTTTTATGAACTTTTCTCGCCGAGTTACTCATTTCTGTGCCCACCAACAGCGGGGCGAGCCGGGGCTGGGCTCATGCAGTCCCGCAGCGGAACGAGTCCACACCGTAACCTTTATATGGGCAAATAAGAAACCCGCCGCCATCAGCACCTTACGAGCTCACAGCTCGAACAGGTTATTTGGTCTGGTGGTCTAGTGTAAGTAACACATCATCGGATGATTCGCACAGTACAACATTCAAAGCTTCCCAGCGGCGAGTGCTTGCACCTGATCTGGATCATCTCGACAGCTTCACCAACATGGTCAGCTACTAACAACAACTTGCAGGGTATGATTCTCGCTTAGGGTTCACTCTGAGTTATCTTGCGAGAGGTCCCGGGTTCAATCCCCGGCCAGACCCTTTCTTTTTACATTTTGCTGAATTTTGAGGCTGGAAATGAAGTCGCGTGGAGGAGGGTTGGATTTGAGATGAGGTTGTGCTGTGTGGGGTTGTGGGGGTTGACACAAGGTGCGTTACTTTTTTGCTGGCAGTGTAACTAATAGAAAATAATGGATTACATGGTACTACTGTACTGCTTCTTTCCTGGGCATTGTTACAGACGCTGGTGTGGGCGGCTGCGGCTTGGTACGGCTCACGCGAGCTGCAGTGGTAGCACTGATCCTGGTGGGTGATACCTGATGCTTGACTGACAAGCTATGGCACGGTAATGTGCCGGGTTTTTTTCCTCACAAAGACGATATTATCGCCTCGTATCGTATATTACTGCTATTTGGCCCATGCTTTCATGTCTTAGCTGCCCTTCTACGTGCCCTCGTTACACCATTGCCGCCCTTGCGAAATGACTGCCCTCAGGTCACATGCAGTGTAGCAATCTTTAAATGATAACTCAAATCGGGACTTATCTAACTCTTTGTTCAATTTTCACCAACTATATTTCTATCTGCAACTCGTAGGCTGCACTGTACGAATCCGGCAACTCCAAGACGGCAGACTCCGCACAGCCACGGTTGGGCAGCGCATTTTTTGTGTGGCTGACTCGCTGTCGCCCAACAAGCACCACCCATCGCCTCCACGCGGCTGCACCGCCACAGTTGACGCACCCGTTTAGCCCAAAGCTCGGCCGCGAATCGAGGTCCAACGACGTGCCTCATCACTTTCCACCACACCCAACGATGACTGGCCAGCAGATGCAGCTGGAAGATTGTGAGCAAACCCGTCGCATCGGCTGTGACGCTCGACCTAGCTAACTATGTACTCTCTACAGGGCTGGATGACCTCTGCGTAAGGTTCATCATCAATCTTCCGCAAGAAGACCTGTCATCCGTCGAGCGAATATGCTTCCAAGTCGAAGAGGCCCAATGGTTCTACGAAGATTTTATCCGACCCCTCGATCCTTCCTTACCTTCCATGACGCTTCGCACGTTTTGTCTACGCATTTTTCAGCACTGCCCGCTGCTCGCATCCTTTCCTGTCGAGAACCACATGGCTGCGTTTGAGCACTTCCTTCAGTACAAGACACGTATTCCCGTCCGCGGCGCCATCCTCCTCAACCATGACATGGACTCGGTAATCCTGGTCAAAGGTTGGAAAAAGGGTGCCAACTGGAGTTTTCCACGTGGCAAGATCAACAAAGACGAAGACGACCTCGACTGCGCCGTACGTGAAGTCTATGAAGAAACCGGCATGGACTTGCGCGCCCACGGCCTCGTTCCCACCACCGGCAAACCAAAGTACATTGAGATTGCCATGCGAGAGCAGCAGTTACGCCTTTACGTCTTCCGCGATGTCCCGATGGACTACAACTTCCAGCCCCAGACGCGCAAGGAAATCAGCAAGATCCAGTGGTATAAGCTGTCTGAGCTTCCCACATTCCGTAAAAAGAATGCGCAAAATCAAAACGAGCCCGCCGTGGGCGCCAACAAGTTTTACATGGTCGCACCGTTCCTTGTGCCGCTCAAGAAATGGGTGACTACGCAGAAGCGACAAGAGGACAAGCGCGTGGCGAACCTACACTACCACTCGGCTCATGCCCAGCTCTCTGTCGACGAGGGCCACACTGAAGACGAGACCTATACTACGGACCAGGGCGTAAACTACCTCCAGAAGCCCACCTCCATTGCTAGTCTAGATGGGGCCACGAAGGAACTGCAGCGACTGCTCAAGATGCAGCCGCCAACGCAGGGCTTACAGTCGGCCATGACGCAGGAGGACAAAGGCAGCGCTCTTCTGTCTATTCTACAGTCGAACAAGCCTTCTGCTCCCTCTAACCCTCTACAGCAGGGGGCTCAGGTACCTCAAACGCCACAAGACCATACCATTATCAACCCTCCTCAAGCTCAAAACCCCCATCATCACAATAACCAGCAGTCGATGGACATCAACACGCAGCAACAGGCGCCGCAGTTCCCTCTGCCATATGGTGGCAACGTACCATCGCAGCATTATCAGCAGCAGCAGTACCAGGGTCAGCCAGCACCTCATGGTCATCCCGGCGGACCTCACCACCAGCCCCAAAAGTCTATTCCTCTCGTCCACCCGCAGCCGCTTCCACCACAAGTCCAGCGAGCCATGTTTAACAACAGCGCTTTTCAGGAAGCTGCGGCAAAGGGCAACATCCCTGCGCCTCACTCTCCACATCAGCAATGGCAACAGGCCGCCGCGCCTCAGAGCAACGCTCCTATACAGCAGCAACACCAGAGGATCCCGCCGCCGCAGCTCACAGGACAGTCTATGGCTCTCCTCAATGCCTTCAAGAGAGAGCCCTCTGGAACACAGCAGCCTCCTATGCAGCAGCAGCCTCTTATGCAGCATCAACAGCAGCACCAGCAGCACCAGCAGCATCAACAGCACCAGCAGCATCAACAGCAGCATCAACAGCAGCACCAGCAACCACATATGGCTGACACGCCCAACATGTCGTCCGTCGGCCCTGCTCAGAACCTGCCGCCGCCGCCACCATACAGCCAGTACCCAGCGCAGCAGCAGCAGCAGCCTCCTCAGGCTGCCTTGCTCAACCAGGCGATGCCACCTTTCAATGGACATATGCAACCGCAGCAACGCCAACAGCAGCCATCTCAGCACTACCAGCAGCTTCAGCCCGCGCATGCTCAGCCTCAGCAACCTCAGCCTCAGCAGCCTCAGTCGCAGCAGCAACCGCCCGTCAACATGAGGAACCCTCCTCCGGCCGCCGATCCGCACCGCAACGCGCTGCTCGGTATGTTCAAGAAGGCCAGCCCCCAGTCGCCCGCCGCGCAGCCCTCGAAGCAGGTGCAGCCTCCCTCGCCGCTTGGGTTCATCCCCGAGCTCTCGTCGCCGTCACAGCGTAAGCCGTCGTCGGACGCTCCCGTCGAGCTTGGCATCGGCAACCTGTCCATTCAGCCGCCCGGCAACAGCCACGCGCAGTACCAGAAGCAGCCAAGCCCTGCTCAACAGCGGTCCAACAGCCTCGGCAGCGGCCTGTCCTCGCCCTACGCCGCGTACGCCGCGCAGAGCCACCAGCCCCAGCAGCCTTCTCCGCTGGCGCAGCCCTCCGCCCCGGTTCCTGGCGCCGGCAGCGACCAGAAGCGCCAGCTGCTGTCCCTCTTTGGCGGTGCGGCCGGCGGTAAGCCCGCTGCGCCGCCGCAGCTCCAGGCTCGCTCGCCCCTCGGCGGCACCATCCACGAGATGGGCAACGGAAGCCCTGCATCGCGCGAGGTGTCACGCTCCCGGCTCGCGTCGCTGGCTTCTACCGGCTTCCCCAGCGAGCCCGGCACGGGTGACGTCTCCCGACGTGGCAGTCAGACGCCAATCTCGCCCGCTGACGAAAGCTTCCTGCTTGGATACCTTCAATCCGTCACGAACACTGCTTCACGATGAGCTTGTTTCTTCTTCACATTTATTAATTCGTCTTTGGAGTACTCTGTTGTTTGTTTATTCTGCAATTGTTCCTTTCTTTTATGCGTATTTGATTTTTACTTGGGTTTTTGCGTGTGCTTCTTTTTTTGTGGTTTCATGGAAATCAAAGCTTGGGTGTTTATTTTTATTCTGTGAGAAACTCAACCAATTGTTAAAAAGGGACAGCGCAAGGAATTTTGCATTTGTACGGCTCTTATTCATCATTTTCTCGACCTTTTCCTTATTATTATCATTGCATGAGGAAGCGGGATACATGGGTAAAGCCCAAGGTTCTTTTGGTAGTTGCACTGGTCGGATGGGATGGGCTAAAAAGGAATTATATACCACGGATGAAGCAAAGCATTGCGGCAGAAGGGGCTGAGGTGAAGAAGCAGAATTAACACCGGCTATTAACAGCTCAACAGCGGTTCTAAATAGCTAGCGACAACCAACAATACATTTTGTACACAATACATGTCAGCAGCTGTGACGCACACTGCAAGCATCAAATCGTGGAACTCATCCAGCAGCTTCTGTTTGTGCAATTTCGGGATTTGCCGGATTAAATGTTCGTTTGTCCACCAGTGTCTAGCGGAGAGAATCGGTTCCAGTTCACGTTTGTTTGAACAACAGGCATATGCGGAGTCTTTGACTTCAACTGGCCCAGAGACTGCATACATTCATCTGGAGCCCACTCGATGCGTGATACTCTGTATAGACTGTAGTTGTTCCTCGTTAGTATTAGCTAACAAGCGGAAACCGGGGTCACGTACAAGCGACTCATCATGAAGGTACGTGCAAAGCTTGCTGCAGTGATGGAGTTGGTTTTTAGGAAGCAATCTAGACCCGAAAATTCGACATCAATGACGGCAAGGTTGTGGATGTGCTCCAGATCTTCACGGATAGATTCGGCCGTGATACGACGGTCATAGTGTCGCACAACGAGATTTCGAGACGCACCACCGCGCAGCTGCTGAGATATGTAGGGCGCCAGGATAAAATGTCGACTGTTCCATGAGACATGAATCTAGATGTCGTTAGTGGTGGCGAGTTAGGAATTTTGGAGCAAGCATACCAGCGATCCGCGAATATACACGCCGGTCGATTGGGCAAATTCGTAGTACTTTTGCGCATGATCTCCATGGATAAATGACACAGCTGCTCGATGCTCCTTGAAGTGAAAATAGATATCCACAACTGGTCCACCACGAATAACAGCTACAACATCCTTACGTGAAGTGTTGGGAGGCAAGTTGCCCAGTTGTAGTGTTCTCTTGGCATTTTGTTGATATGGGTGTCTGGGGGCGACAACAGATGCAGAGTCATCCGGAACTAAAGAGTTTTCGTCATTGGATACGACAGATTCAGAGAAGGAATCAGACTCGGCTTCGCTGTCGGGAGTAATGTTTGTGGGTTTTCGGACTGTGTAAAATGGGCCGCCAGTTGGGAACGATCTGCCGCGATAATTCACAACAGTGCTTTCTGGCGATGAATCGGTCTGTGTTTCTTCAAAGCTATCGCAGCCTTCGAATAAATCGGTTTCGGAACCCTGCGAACCATTGTTCTTTGAGAGAATCTAGACATGTTATAGAGTGTTACAAGCTCAGATGTGGAATCAGCATCATACCTCAAGAGTGTCTGTGTCTACCCCTCCTCGAATAAGATTTTGGCACAACTTGTCTGTGAAGCTTTAGCTGGGGTCTTCGAGTAGTCGTCGGTAGATCTTTTATCGCTTACCATATTTCGACGCTACCAACAAAAGTCGATCATATTCATTTCGATCAAGTCTAACCTGAGAGTGACGCAGGGACGACTTGTCTGGTGAAAGAACCATGGTTCGGTTGTCTCAACAAAAAAAAAACATGCAGCTTGCAGAGCTAGATACATGGCCTAACATCCCAAGCAAACGCAAGTGGCAGACATGCCGCGAGATATTGACCGTCTCACGTGCCTGACAGTGACGGGCCGGCAGAAGGCAAGTGACAGCGCCATGGCGGCAACGGGCAGATGCATTACTTGTTCAGCGAAAAAAGTAGACGAGTTAATGAATTGTTTAATTTCATGGAATCTTCAGTATACAAAGAGATGCTTATTTGAGATATCGACATCTACACTTGATTATTGAGGCGTTGGTGATGTTCTGTCGCGCCTCGACGGATCCAGCCGTGTGGTGCCTAATAATAGGAATTCTTACTGGACTACGGATAATGGAACCAGAGTCGTGCTGGGCATGGTAGCAGGGAAAGCTCCGTGCTACTGGCATCCACTGTAGGATGAGAAGGATGTGCCTGGCGTGCCTACGGCGGCTCTCGTATCCACTGTTGTCAGCGGCTGGGAGCCAGCTGGCGGTGGTCTTCTGGGCAGGTATGCTGGGCTAGGACGATCGGTCATGTCAATTCGGCAGGAGATTCCAGTCGCACACCTCGAGATAAATTTCCGATATCGAAGCCGTTTTCCTGCTGCTGCCGCAACAACAAGCTTTGTGCAGTGGGGGATGTGATTGGGAAATTAAGGCCAGCCTGCCCTGTGTCTGTGTACAGCACCAGTGCACGCTGGTGGCGCATTTGCAATGCAAGGCCAAGTCACTGCAGAAGCAAAAACACGAGGTCACGTGCAAGGCGTGGCGCGGATACGATGTGCCAGGCACCCGCAGCGGGCGCAGGCCACTAAAGGGTGCTGTAAATAGCTCCGACGTGCAGTGTATTTTTTTTTTTTTTGCTTACTGGCCCACAGCAATCGGTCGACTCCTGGGCCAGTGTTGCTAGCCTGGCACGCCCGTGGCCATTGGACCGCTCCGCCCCTTTCGGCTGCAGCCCTCCAGCGAGAGATTTTGCTGGGATCCTGCGAGTGATCGACCTTTTTCCTTTCTCTCTTCCCTTCCCTTGTAACCCCTCTGCCCGTGCTTCATGCCACCGACTCTCGCTTTCAGCCGCTTGTCCTGATTCTTCATCCTCTTCACCACTCTCGCTTCTTCTGTATTCGACAATTCCGCCATTTCTCGTCGATAGACTTTCGCTCGCTCATCCCATTTAACCGGTGCGCCACCAACGATTTTACTGGCCGCCTCCACCGTTGAAACCTTGTCCGTTGTGCTGTGTGAAACACACATATTTCGCCCGTCGACGTGTTGCCCTTACCGCCCGGCTGTTTTCGCTTCTGATCCGGCTTCCTTTTCCACAACAACGCGAGCTCCTTGCGTTGTCTCTTCAACCTCGCTCCTAGTCTCCACGTCGTTTGCCCGCCGGAAGAGTCCATCACCATGCGTCCTGCCGCCACGTTGATGCAGCTGGCTTTGGCCGTCTCCTCGGTCGCCCCTGTGGTATCTGCTTGGCCCAACTGGCTTCCCGACCGCGACGCCCTCATTGTCCGCGCCGACAGCGATGGCTCGTCCAGTAGGTCTATTTTCAAATACTAATGTTCCGCCGTTACATATGGCTAACGCAAACTGCAGCCTCCGCCACACCCGCAGCCACTGCCGACAGCTCGTCGGCAATACAGACAAGTACCAAGGAGGGCAGCAAGACGACTGGCAACCTCAACACGGCCAAGCCTACCAGCAAGCCCACATCTGGCAGCAACAATAAGAACTCGACGAAGCCGACCCATACCGAATTCGCTCAGGATGCGCCCCTTGGCGGTGTTAGCATCATTGAGCCCGCCAACACGGCTCTCGGCACTGCTCTGTACCGCATCAGCGACTATATCACATTTAGCTGGAACTATACCTCGCTGCTCGGCACACCTACGGCCATCGATGTCCTTGCCAGTTGCTCGACCGCTCACGCCACCTGGACTCTGACTGCCAACATGACCTTCGCCACCTCGGTCAATTACGTCTGGGATACGTCGGTGCAGGCCAATGATGCCCAGCAGCCTCTGCTCACGGAGCAATATTCGCTCATTATCAAGGATTCTGACATTTCCTTCGACGACCGCCCTGAGCCTGGCTACCTGGGCACCAACCCCGCGCTCTCGTTTGGCCTGTATGCTGGCAAGCCCTACCAGAACTTGAGTCAATGGACCTGTCCTGGCTGCCACTCCAGTGCAGCTTCCACCATTGATGGTCAGTCTCTCAAGTTTGCTGCCACGATGGTCATTGCCACGGTCTTGGGCTTCACCTGGTTCGTTACCGGCTTGGCCATCTAAAGATGACGTTCTATACCATCACTGGGAAGCCTGTCTATCTTTCGTCTATATTCCCGTTTAATACTTGCTTTTCTTTTCTGTTTTCAGCATCTCACTCTGGAGCAGCACATTTCCCTGGATATGAAATAGTTAGCCAGCGGTACCTTTTATTGTGGCGTTCATGCTAGAGCCTTGACAATTTGTTGTGTCGAATTTATGGGATTTTGTTTCTTGTTTTTTCTCTTTGACATGTTTCGTGACTCGAGTCTTTTGATTTCAGCGAAAAGACTCGAAGCGAGAAAATCTTTTGGAAATGGTATACAAAGGCGTCGTGGACAACAGATAGCTTAAGTTATAATGATTGTATAATGCATTGACATAATACTTATGTACATCGAGATCCTACCATTTGTTTGGTGAATTCGGTGATATTGAATACCGTATCAGAACCAATATTTTATGAGAACCCAGGGTATCTAATACCAGCTTTTCCCGCCTTGAAAGGAGCACAACAATTCAAAGATACAATTACATCATGACGCCATTCAGCTCTCCGGCTGCTCAAGTAACAAATAATAGTTCTCCCATTTCTCCATTTCTCCTTACTTTCTGCCTATGCGTGAGGATCCGGAAGCCAGAATAGCAGATCCGTGTCTGCCGTGGCAAAAAAGTTGAACCGCGGGTTGAACCCTACCACGGCCGCCTCGCGCTTGTCTTGCAGCGTATACGTGGGCTCCAGGATCTTGTCCGCCGACGGCGCCTTGAGCGTGTCCCAGACGGCGACGTCCTGTCGCGCGCCGCTGATGACGTATCGGCCGTCCGGCGCGAAGCAGCAGTCGCCGCTGCTCTCGAACTCGCCGCTGGCGCTCACACCGCTCATGCCGCCGTCGCCCACGGCCAGCCTCCGCGTGGGGCCGCCGGGACGGTGCAGGTAGGCCTTGAGCGTGCCCTCGAAGGCGTCGAAGAGGAAGTGGCCAGCGCCGTGGGTGCCGAGCAGCAGTGACTTGCCGTCGTTGGAGAACTCGAGCTTGGTCCAGCCGCGGACGACGTGGGCCGGGTCTAGGGGCCGGCCCTGGTCGACGACGTCGACAGTGGCAAACGGCGCCCGGTCGTACTGGCGCGCGTCGTAGAGCAGGATCGAGCCGGAGCTCGGGCAGCCGACGGCGAAGACGGTGCCCGAGGGGTCGTAGGCGGCGAGGTAGGGCGACCGCAGGAGCAGCTGGCCCTGCCAGTTCTTGGTCTGCGTGTCCCACAGGCGCACCGTGTTGTCCTGCGAGCAAGAGATGAAGTTGTCGCTGCCGGGGTGCACGGCGAGGGATGTGACAGGCCCCTCGTGGCCCTCGAAATAACGGATGAAGGAGTTGTCGTGCGTGGCGAGATATCGGATGGCGTCTGGAATTGGAGGTTAGCGCTGGCATGTGGCAGGAGAGAACGTTGATTCAATCGGTGATGTTGGCGGTCCGTACTATTTTGCTTTGTGCTGGCGTAGATGATGCTGGAGCCAGTGTGGGTAAACTTGGCCAGCTTGACGCCGTATTTCTTGCTGACGAGGCTCTTGTCGTGTCGGCCTTCTTTGATATTGTATATTTGTAGCGTTTCGTCGCTCGCAGAGGTCATGAGCAGCTCGCCGTCGTCGTTGTAGTCGATCGAGAGCACGTGTGGTGGTTGGCGAGGGTCTTTGATGTCTTCGCGACGAAGCAGCTACGGCGGCGCACAAATTTTCAGCTACCTTGCGCGTCCTAGTGTAATTTGGAGTTGTGTCGCTGGGCTGCAAGCATACCTTTGTCGGGCGAAACGTCGACATGACGTCGCTGAGGTTGGAGGTTGGCGCCGTCGACCTTGAAATGTTGAGCGCCGAGCCGTTGCGCTCGGGCCGGTCGAGGTCCATTGGCGTGGCCGACATGATGTATGTGGGAGTTTATGAGGATTTCGGTAATGTGCCGGTCACGAATAAGCGCACCTCGCCGTGGACGTTTGAGCTGCGCGGCGAGGATAAGAGATTCTTGGCGTTAGAGCTCTGCACCAAGGGTGGGATGTGGTGCAACGAGGTGGAGCACCGCGTTTACGCGTTGGCGCACGTCTCGAGCGTGCCTACTACCCTATATCAGTTAACAGGCTCTACTTACCCTCGTCGAGCGCACATTTCGAGTCGTTGTTTGTTTTTTTAGCCACTGTGCATATTTCTTGAGGTAAACAGCTCTTGGGGTTTTCTTTTTCTTTTGGCATTGGGAGGCGAGGTGTAACGGTACGGATTGAACCCGCACACTCGAATAACGGTCCATGTGACGTATGTGCAAGGCAAATCAGAGGTGGCAGTTCATATTGGCGTGCATTCTTTGCCACAATCCCAGGGCCAGTCATATTAGATACATGTCAATACTGTGCACGATATTACCACCAATATCTTACAACGGCGGGTCGCCAGTTAGAGTGATACGCAGCCAACAATTCCCCGGAACAGTCTTACTGGGAGCAAATGAATTCCCAGATATAGCCATCGTGCCCGTCTACCACTACGCTGCCAATCTCACTAAACTATATTTCCATCTCGTAACCTGTCAAAACCGTCCAATTGCTTGCCTAAGTCTGTGTCATTATTAGCCAGCTCCGGCGGCGGCGTGGGTGAGGCTCCATCCTCCTTACCTCAAACCTCCTCTACCCGAACCTTTTGCTGGGGCCTAGTGGGTTGCCGCCGCTGTTGGCATTTTTTTTTTCCGCAGCGCAACCGGACGACCCTGCAGCGGAGGAGCCACCCACTGCAAGGCCAGCCTAGCCCACCAAGCCCACCAGAGCACACGGCCGACGTCGGCACAACCAGGCCCTGGCAGGAGCCCCAGAACACGATCGTCCCCCCAAGGTTCAAGGATGCAGGACAGCTAAAGCCCGACAGTCGAAAGCTGCTCGTTTGCAAACTCAGTTTCTCAAGAAACACGACGACGCATCGCCAGACGTCGCTGCCTTCCTGTAGGTACGTGTTCATATCATCGCCATTCCTTGCCAAAAAGCCACACCCAGTCGCAACCTTAATTATAGGTGCCCAATGCGGCTCTAAGACTCGCGCAGCCGTGGAAAGCCGACCGCATGTCTCGCACAATCACAAGCTAACGAAATAGCGCAGCATCAACAACTCAACAACTTGCGTGCACGCCTCGCAGTATTTACATCTTCCCGACACTTTCGAGAATCGCCTATCTCTGTCGCGCTTTTTATCTTTCGAGAGACTCCGTGGCCATGTCCACCACAGCCGGGTAAGTCTGGCCGTGGCTCGCAGGATCAAATCGCACCGCCGTTCCCGCTTCTGCCGATCCAAGACAAAAAAAAAGACCACGAAGAAGGAACAATGGAGGCAAGCCCGACGAGAAAAACCAGCTAACCATGTTCTCGCGCAGCGCCTTCATCGCCGGCGGCATAGCGGCCTGCGGCGCCGTGACCGCCACGCACCCGTTTGAAACGGTCAAGATTCGAATGCAGCTGCAAGGCGAGCTGCAAAATAAGGGCCACACGCAGCAGTTCTACAAGGGGCCGCTGCACGGAGTCAAGGTCATTGTCAAGAACGAGGGACTGCGCGGCGTGTATCGCGGCATCGGGTGCGCGTACGTGTACCAGATCCTGCTCAACGGCTGCCGCCTCGGCTTCTACGAGCCCATGCGCCAAGGGTTGACGGGCGTGTTCACGAGCGACGCTTCGACGCAAAACCCCGCCATCAACATGTTCTGCGGTGCCGCCTCGGGCGTCATTGGCGCCGCGGCCGGTTCGCCCTTTTTCCTCGTCAAGACGCGCCTGCAGAGCTACTCGCCGTTTCTGCCGGTGGGCACGCAGCACAACTACCGTAACGCGCTCGACGGCCTGTCGCAGATCTACCGCGCCGAGGGCGTCCGCGGCCTGTATAGAGGCGTCGGCGCGGCCATGATTCGTACGGGCTTCGGCAGTTCCGTGCAGCTGCCCACATACTTCTTCGCCAAGAGGCGGTTGATGAACTTTGGCGTCGAGGAAGGTCCCGCGCTGCATCTCGCGAGCAGTGCCGTAAGCGGCTTTGTCGTATGCTGCTTCATGCACCCCCCAGGTATGCAGACGGACTTTTATGTAAATATAGTGTGGAAGAGGACAAAATCAGCTAACCGTATGGATAGACACCATCATGTCGCGCTTGTACAACCAAAACGGCAACCTCTACAAGGGCGTCCTCGACTGCCTGAGCAAGACGATTCGCACCGAGGGTGTCTTTGCCATCTACAAGGGATTCCTGCCTCACCTGGCCCGTATTCTACCGCACACGATCCTGACGCTGTCCCTGGCCGAGCAGACAAACAAACTGATGCGCAAGGTTGAGGGCCGTATCTTGCCGATGCTAGAAAAGGACACAAACCGCCTGTGATTTTGAGCGTTTTCTGGATTGCATTTTTGAATGCCGCAGCATTCTTCACACCTGTTCATATGCATACACATGTTTTTTCCTATTTAGATGGAGGAGTCATTTCTTTTGGGTTGCAGATAGATTATGGGATATCCTGGCATGGACGAATGTTTTAGATGAGGATGTGCGGATGGACGTTTCTAGAAGACATTGGGCATTCCTGGAGTTTAAAAATAGAAGAAGATGTTTAATATCAAATGTCTGCTGGCTATTTCTGCCAAAGCCTTTCTGACTTGGCCAACTTTTTGATCTATTCGGCGTGGTCTCATGAAAACATTTCTATATACGATCGGACATGTCTATTGTTTAGCCGCTGACGGATCGTCTGCAGCCGTAGCACAGCTTTCCCTTGTGGTTCTCAGACGCCGAGTCGCCAGAGTCGCGTCCCAGGTCACCGGCCCAGCGGTCGTCGCCCGACTCGTCGAGCGTCATGCCGCAGAGACGGCAGTTCGCGCTGCCCGCCACGCGGTCGAGCTTGCCCGTGGTGCGGACCACGTTGGCCACGATGCCAGCGTAGGGGCCCTCGACGCCGTCGAAGTAGCGCTGCATCACCTCCTCGATGCTCACATCCCGGTGCGAGACGACCGGCGCGGCGGCGGCGGCGCCGTCGACCAGCTTCTCCGACTTCATCTCGGCCAGGACGGGGATCAGGTCCGCGTAGCCCAGCAGCTCGTTCTTGAGCACCTCCCGCAGCGGGTAGTAGACGGGAAACGAGAGCCGCGCCGTCTCCCGCCCGCCGTCGTACTCGCAGACCGTCTGCGGCCCGTCGTTGACCTGGCCGGGCACGGAGAAGCCGCGGCCGTTGGCGACCTCGGCTAGCGTCAGCGCGGCGAGGGCCGAGGTGCTGTGGCCGAGGAGCACGGCCGAGCAGCCGCGCGTGCGGGCCGTGTCTATGAGGATGTGGCGGACGAGCTGCCGCAGGATGTCGGCGCGGGAGGTCACGGACGGCAGCGCGTCAAAGATGCGGCGCAGTTTCTCTGCATCTCTCTGGCCGTCCTGCTCGCCGTTGCTGTCGTTGCCGTCTCGAATTTCGTCCGCAGACGGTGCGAGGGTCGACCAGTCGACCGTCTTGAGAGACATGGCCCTGCTCAGGTGCACGCAGTCAAACGAGACGTGGGGGTACTTTTGGCGATACTTGGCGAGCAGCCGCCGGGCGGGCGAGTCCTCCTGGCGGTCCCCCGCGGATAGGTCCGTGTCGACATGGACGACGAGCGGCTCAAAGGGGCTCGACGACTGCTTGCCGGCGTGGTGCGCGGCGCTGTCGTCGAGCATCTGCGCGAGGCAAGTCGAGGAGACGCCAAACGAGAGGCCGGCGACGTACCGCCGCGGCGCGGGCTCCGTAGAGGTGCGAATCTCCTTGTGCATCATGCCGAGGCTCTTGCGGACCTTGTCGACGACGGTCTCGACATAGCAGTCGCTGCGCGTACACACGCACGGTTAGCGTCATTGTATTCCTCCAAAGATCCGTGCTGGTTTGACATGGGGTTGAATGGAGGGGCATACCGGCATGTGGCGAGATTGCGCAGCTTGTACGGCGCATTTTTTCCCCGGCACCGCTTGCAGGGCTGGCCTGTCTGAGCGGCCGTCATGTATGAGGTATTGTATTTTTTTGGGTTTCAAAAATTAATTAATAATGCGACAGCGGTTCTTGGTTATGAGCGGCCCGCGCAGTCGTGGATGAGTTTTCGCAAGGGCGTTGAAAGAGCACACGGAAAAAATTCAGCCCACTTTGCCCCTCCATTGGATGGCTGTCCAGATCGGGCAATGTTGGTTTTTTTGCGTGTAAACCACGACTATTACAAGTTTGCTTCTTCGGCTGGCGAGAAATCGCCTCGAAAAAGTTTTATCTGAACACAAAACACGAGCAAAATTAAAATCCGGATCCGCGGAACCTTATTCTGACAAGTTTCCATATTTCAGCCTCTCGGAAGATCTGGCTTGTTGGCCAGGCAGTCAGCCTACGACGACGTGCAGATGACCGTCCCCCGCCACACTGGGCTTGCGCGGCCGGAGCCTGGGGAACCATCCGTAGACGCCGCTTCGGAAGGATTATGCTATGGTTTTAGCATTTTTTGGGTTGTCTGGGGGCATCGTATTCGTGGAAACGGAAGAGATGGAAGATGGACTCTTGCGCGTACACAGCCCACCGGCAGCCGTGCAGGACCGGTTTCACAGACACGGTTCTGACACTGGGGGACCATCGAGCGAGGCCATGTACGTGTTCGCGGTGGCGTGCTAATAATAAGGTGCGCAGGTTTCACGGGGCGAGGCACTGGAGCCAAGCAGCCGACTTTTGTTAGGTCCCTGCAGCGGTAGCCTAAAACACACGGGACAGCGCAGGGAGGCCAAAGCGACGGGCCTAGACGCTGGTGCTAGCACCAAGACGGACGAGGTGAGATGTGAGGTGGAACAAGGAAAAAAAGACGCAGATTGTTTCCTTGATGCAGCTAGCAATGGAGCAAATATTAGTTACGCGTAATGTGCTGATAATCGAGATGTGAAATGCAACTAATGCAAAGCTGTTGAGGCACTGTTGTTAGCAGCAACTTTGTCTACTCTGCTGGGGTCGTACTCGTATTGGAGGTGGCCTAGAACGCGGGCCTGGCAGTAAGCATGACGTCAAAAGCTGGCCGATTCGAAGTGGATTTGGGCAGGTCACCAAGTTCCAGCAGGGGAGAGCGCTACAAGTGTACAAAGTGAGGACTTTAGGTACCTCAGATAGGCGGCGTCATGGGTGCTCTTTTAGGGCATGTGGCTGGGCCTGGTGGCAGTGGTGGGAGCCTGTTTTAGCGGCTTCAGCAGGCACACTTTGTCCAAGTCCACGGTCAAGAATGGCCCAGTTATCTCACACCCACCACTTGATTCTCCGCCATAAGACCAGAACGGCTGTCTTCTTGGAAAATGGAAAAAATGCCCGCCCTCATGCCTCCTTCCCCCTAACGGCGCCAACTCAAACTGCTCTAAAAAGCCCCAGAAACCCACCGAACCAGCGCCGACCGCCGCCAACCACTCATCCCAGTCCCCAGCCATTCCTCACCAGACCAGACGATCCTGCGCCGCTGAAACAGAGGTCGCCCAAACCAGCCGTGCAGTGGATTGAGAACGTGTTCCATCACTCGGATCGTCTCATTTCTGATAGTTTGCGCGTTCCAAACTACTTTTTCTCCCCTTCGCTCTTCGTGGTCGATAATTCCCGCAGCGCTGCGGGCGAGACAAGGAAAGAAAAGACGAAACCCTGGTCGGGGACCATCGACCGCATGCAAACGCATCGTGCAAAAAGCCCCGACGCCCCATCGCTCGCGCAGAGTTCAAGCAGGTCCTTGCTTTTAGCACGATTTACCAAGGACCAACAAACTATTTACTACTCCGTACCTTGCCTGTTATACTTGGTATTACTATCAAGCATCAACCTCACGAGCAACGTGTACTTTGAGAGCTGCGAGTTTACTCCTGCTCCGGTTTTCAAATAGTACTTGTATGCCTTTTTTGCCCGTACCCAAAACGCAATCTTGCATCAAATATACCCCACGCAATTTCACCTCTAGCCTGTTGCTCAGCTGTCACTCTGTAATGTCCGTCCCCCTCCTGAGCTAGGCTAAATTGACCTAGCTGCGATTTCTCAGTAGCGCAGCGCCTGAGCGAAAGAGAGAGAGACAATTGAGACTGACAGCCTTGCAGAGTAAAAAACAAAAAAAGACACAAACAAAAAAGTCAATCGCCAGGAAACGACTGAGCTCAGTCTCTCTCTGCCTTCCGTATCGACAAGGAACGCGATCGTTTGTTGTTTTCGTCCTCGCTTGAGCCCTGTCTGCCCATCTTGCATGGTGTACGGCTTCCTTCTCCCTACCTTTGTCGCAACTACCAATTCGAGCTTCCATTGTCCAATTTGTTCCTAGCCGCCCGTCATCAGTACTTTGTTAGTACAATCCATCCACAACAAACCCCCTGGAAGGAGTTACCTCGAGGCGCTAGACCAGTGGACAGCGAGAACTACATTCTCTCAGAGTTCAGCGCCAGAGCAGCCACCTAGGTATATGGCGCTCGCAGATCCTATCGATATACGTCGACGATCCTGCCCCTGACGCTCTATTCCCTCTTCTTTCAGCAAGACCACTCTGTCCGTCGACGATTTCACTTTTTGCATTCTCTCTTTCGACGTGTTCCTATTTTTTTCACTCATTTCCCTCCGTCCTTGGTACGACCTAACTACAAAAATCAAGGCACTGGTCTGCCTGTCCGTGTCACCCCCGATTTTTTCTTACCTTTCTTACCCAGCAGCGGCCCGCCCAGCTACAGTTACAATCTCCCACCCTCTCTTCTCACCTCACTGTCAAGCCACAATGACAGAGGTTGCGGCCCTGGCTGTGCCGCAGCAGCTCTCGCTCCCTCCGGATGCGATCATGACCAGGCCGCGACAAAATAGTCGCCTGAATCTCGATACCTCGCTCGTCAGCAGCAACGGCTGCTTTGAATTCGATCGGGTCATAAAATGCGGCTATGTCGAGAAGCGCACCAAGACCAAGGTACGCACACAGCCTTTTCAACCTTGATCCTGCCCATACTCTTGCCCCTCCAGAGCGCATGCTAATTCTTCGCAGCAATGGAAGCCGGTATACCTCGTCCTGCGGCCCGACTACCTGTCCATGTATAAGAACGAAAAGGAAACAAAGCTGCGCTACCAAATACACCTTTCCGATCTCAACGCCGTCACCTTCCTCAAAGACCCCAAACAGAAGCGCCAAAACGTCTTTGGCCTCTTTTCGTCCTCCAAGAACTTCCACCTGCAGGCGCGCTCCCTCCAGGATGCGCGCGAGTGGGTAGAGCTAATACGCAAGGACGCCCGCCTCGAGGAGGAGGAGGAGGAAATGTTCCTCGCCAGCCCCCTCGCCCGCAGCCTCTCCCCGACAGCCCCGGTGCCCTGCGCCGTGCCCCCGAGCGGCCTCACCAACATTGACGAGCAAATATCAAACGCGCCGGAGCGGTTCCTCTCGAGTTCGCCCGAGACCTACGGCCCGCCCGCTCCTGGGTTCCTCGGCCACCGCGACAACTCCATCGTCGACTCCTCCGGCGGCGAGATCGCCTCCCACTCGGACATGTCCGACACCGACTTTCAGCGCATCCGCGGCGGCTCCATGGAGAGCCAGCTGTTCCCCGGCGGTCACATCGAGGTCGGCTCGATACCGCTCAGCACGGGGCTGCCCTACCGGCCGACGGCCCAGCGCTCCACCAGCCAGGTCAGCGTCGCCAACCAGGAGCAGGAACTCGACCGCGTCGTCTGGCAGGGCTGGCTGTGGCAGCTCAAGAGCAAAGGCGGCGTCAAGCAGTGGAAGGACGTCTGGGCCGTGCTGCGCCGGCGCAACCTGATCCTCTACAAGGACGAGTCCGAGTACCTCGCCCAGTGGATCGTGCAGCTGTCCGTCGTCGTTGACGTGGTCGACATTGACCCCGTCAACAAGAGCAAGGAGAACTGTCTGCAGATCATTACCGAGGAGAAGAGCTTCAAGTTTTGCGCCCACGACGAAGAGTCCCTTGTGCAGTTTATCGGTGCCGTCAAGAGCCTGATTGCGAAGCGCAAAGCGCTCGAGTCGCGACTTGCGGCGTCGTATTCCTAAACCGACCACCATGCACACGGTCCTCCTCCCACAACACACTCAAAGCTATCCTTTTCCCCAGCCTCCTCGACGGCAAGGCACTCCCTTTAAAACATAATCGTTTTATTACCCAGTTTTTTGCCTTTACAACTCTCACGACTTTACGACTACAAGCGGGCAGCGATACCTTGTTTCATTCTTCCACTTCTTCTTCGCGGGCCTTGATTTTTTTTGAATCGTTTGACTGTCGCGCTCACGGCGAGTTCAGGACACATTCCGGAGTTGACATCCATTTCTTCTCGTTTCACAATTCGTTCTTGTCCAGTTCTCTTTATTTGGCTAACGGCGAAGAGATATCCAAAAACAGATGGAGTTTACTTTTTCTTTCTTTGCAGTTTATTTCCCGGGCATTCGCTCCTTGTTTCATTCTTATGAGTTGTCTGAGTCGTACACCTTTCAGACTCTTGTTTCCCTACCGGCTTTTTATTCTGTAGCTCGTTGTGTAGGATTTTTATATACACTCATGAGTTGGACCGATGACTGTGTGAAATGTCGACATTGACGAGTAGATGCTCTTGTGCAAGCAGGTACAGTGATCTGCCATCACAAGCAAAACGCAGAACCGTTGTTATAGAGACCATGTAACCTGGCGCTGCTAGTGCGTGCCCGTTGTGGCAAGCTAGCCATGCGCCATGCCAGGCACGTATACCTGCATGGTCACTTATTATGGATTGTGGAAATTACTGGCTTGAAGAGAGGATGCGTACAATATTGCCTTCTATGGTTGAGGCGGGACGATACGATCTGGCAGAGCTACTCTGCGGGCTTTGCCCATGGCTGGTGTGCAAGCCTCTGGTGTTTCGCCCAGCCTGGTGTAAGCACCAGCAACAGACGTTCTTTAAAGTCTTGCTCCAGTACTGGCACCAAAATCCTGCCTTGTGTACTTCGAAGATCAAACAATCTCTATTTAAATATATAGCGTTTGAGCAATTGAATTGTAGATGATAGATCTGAATTAGACTGAGTACATGTGCAGACGGTGGTAGATGTGCGGGAGGTTGTCACCAGCTGATCACGCTGCTGTCGCGTGGTCTATTCTGCGACGCAACATGGCATCTCCTCTGAGCACCGCAGGGGCGAATTAGATTCGTAGGGCTAAACATGTGAAAAGGTGAACAGTTTTGATTGAACAATGCTACAGTTTCGGAACCGTCATTGGCTTCTCATCCCTGAGCAAATCACCCATCATTCTGTCTGCTCTCAGCTGTCAAACTAGTTGCATAGCAAAACTTGGCACTGCCAGCCAGGGCGGAGACACCGATGGCCTTCTCATATGTAGCCTTCCCTTTTCGTCGACACGACCTTTGAATCTTGTCGGCCCTTTTTTCCAAGCACATTTTTCTGCCCTTATCCATCATGTACCCAAGTTGAGAAGTTACTAATTTTTTTTTCAATAGCCTTCCCCTCACCGAGTGACTCTTTTTTGGTGCATCGAACTGGGATTTTTAAACGACGCCAAGTCCAGAAGTGCCGAGCCTCTCCCGCCACTCTCCACCGATGCGCAATCGTCTATCGGCGGACGAGCCGTAACGGGTAACGGGCTCTGCAGGAAGCTCGTTCCTCTCTCCACAGCACCGAAATCCTGGCTGGCTGGCTCGCAGGCAGGCTTGTCCTGAATATCTCAGACGCCAGTCATCTGACAGCCTGCAATGCCGGGGGATCAAGGTGCGAGCCTGGTTTTATGCGATGCAGGCTGGCTGCAGATGCATTGAGAATCAATATTGGACATTCCCGTACTCAGCCACTCGCATCCAGGCGCAAGACCGCAGCAGTCAGGGCTCTCAGTGCCGTCGCTGTGCTGATCCCGCCGCGCACCCGACTAGCACCATGCTCACCTGGTTGCAACCTCACTAGCACATGCACCGACGCCAGCCAAGTCCTGACAGGCGGCACCTCCTCTGGTATCGTTGCATCTGCAGCTAGCCATCTGGGGTTCGGCTGAGCGTGACCCGAGCAGGGGTTCGACTGGTTGAAGTTACGAGCTCTCACTTATAAGAGGGCCGTCCCTCTTCGCCAGCGATGCATGGAAAGAGGGTAGCCAAAGACAAGACGGTGCAATCGTAGCTTTTCCCCAGCTTTTGCCAAGATATTGCCTTGTAATCCTCGGTCAACGCTTCGTCTCTCACCATGAAGCTGTCTACCGCGCTGGCCTTTGCCGGCCTCGCGATCCCCTCGCTCGCCGCCGACAAGCCCAAGGTGCCTCTGCACTCGTCGAGCCGTTGGATCTTGGGTAATGACAACCAGCGCATCAAGCTGCGCTGCATCAACTGGGCCGGCCATCTCGAGGCCAACGTGCCCGAGGGTCTGCACAAGCAGCCGATCGACTACATTGCCAACTGGATCGCCTCCAACGGCTTCAACTGCGTGCGTCTGACGTACTCGATCGACATGGCCCTCAACCCTGCCCTCAACGTTGAGCAATCCTTCCACAATGCGGCCAAGGCGGCCAACGCAGACGAGGCCGGTCTCATGGGCCTCTACCACACCGCCGTCGACAAGAACCCCTTCCTCGCCAACGCCACCGTCATCGAGGCCTTTGATGCCGTCCAGACTGCTCTCTGGGACCACGGCGTCATGACCATTCTCGACAACCACGTCTCCAAGGCCTCGTGGTGCTGCAACCTCGACGACGGCAACGGCTGGTGGTCCGACGCCCCCGGCTACCTCGACGCCAACTCGCGCTTCTTTGACCACCAAAAGTGGCTCGACGGCCTCAAGGCCATGGCCACGTGGGCCCGCGGCAAGCCGGGCATCGTCGGCATGTCGCTGCGCAACGAGCTCCGCGCCCACGTCACCCAGTTCCCCTCTGCCGCAGGCGTCTGGATGGAAAACATGCCCGCCGCGGCCAAGGTCGTGCACGCCGCGAACCCAGACGTGCTCGTCATCCTCGGCGGTCTCAACGGCGGCACCGACCTGACGCCCCTGCGCGACCACAAGCTCGACACCTCGGCCTGGGCCGGCAAGAACGTCTGGGAGGCGCACGCCTACAGCTTCACCATTACCACGCCCGACTTTGGCTCCTGCAGCATCCGCAAGGTCAACTACGGCCTGCTCTTTGGCTTCGTTCTCGAGCAGGGCAAGGACAACACCGGCCCGCTCTTCCTGTCCGAATTCGGCGTCGGCATGACGGGCGGCAACAAGGACGGGCTCAACGACAAGGACAACAACTACCTGTCCTGCCTGCGCGAGTACATGGAGAATAACGACGCCGACTGGTCCCTGTGGGCTATCCAGGGCACGTACTACGTGCGTGACGGCAAGGTCGATGCTGAGGAGACCTGGGGCGCGATCGACCACGACTGGAAGGACTGGCGAAACCCCAAGTTCAAGGGCATGCTCGGAAAGATGCCCCAGGTGACTCAGTTTCCTTGAACAAGCACAAGAGTATATACCATCTAGACGATTGTAAATATACTAGTCATGATTTACACACGGGAGAGCTGTGGAAAAGTGCAGATGCATGCATCGAACACGTCAATAATGAATTTCAAGCCATACAGTACATCCAACATGATAGCTAACCGCCCGCATCCCACACGGTGTACTTTCAAAATCCAGTTGCGCCTTGTGCCTCTGAAAGAGTAAGACGCTATTCAAAACCTAACAAAACGTTTGAGATTCCGAGAAAAAAAAGCAAAATCAAAAACCGGCCCAGACCGTATAAAAACTCCAGTAGACACATTGGCGTGATATAAAAATGACCCGCCCCCTAGCACCAAAGTTCCAATGCAGATATCCAGATGAAGACGAGATATAAAAAAGAGAAACACATCCCAACGCCGCGTATAAAAGAAAGAGAGACAACAGGTAGATCACGACGTGCCGTCTTTGTTGTCAAGACCGAAAAAGGCAGCGTCAAAGTCTTCGTTGCTCATCAGCTCAAAGTTGCCGTCGCGGTCATTCATCAAATCGTCAAATGTATCCTCGCCCATGCCGCCACCACCACCAGCGCCGCCGCTGCCTCCGCCGCCGCCGAGACTAAAATCAAAGTCCATACCGTCGGCCTGGCTGGCATCGTTGGTGAAGAAGTCTTCAAAGTTGGAGTCGTTGGCGTTGCCGGCAGCGTCCTTGGCAGGCTCCGTCTTGGTCTCTTCTGCCCCCGTCGTTGCGGCGGCGGCGGCACTCGCATCGTTACTGCCGCCGCTGGCGTTAGGTTGGCCGTTGTTAGGCAAAAGGTTATCGAGAGAAAGCATAGTGTCGCTGGGGGCAAATGATGAGAGATCAAAGGAACCGGCGCCGGTGCTCTGGCCTTGCGAACCATCGCCTGGCGCGAGGGAGAACTGCATGTCTGTAAAGCTGGAATCGGTCATCATGGGCGCTTCCGGCGCGGCAGGCGCTTCCGCCTTGACAATGCTGTTTGGGGCAGTGTCGTTTGGGGAGAGAGAGTTGTCTTCGAGCTTGACCCCGGAGTCGCCGTTGGTTATGCTGCCAGCGTCCATTACTGGGAAAGGTGCGGGGGCGGGTTTGGTGTGGGCTGCCATCGAAGGCGGAGGCGAGGATTCGACATCAATGGAAATCGGTTCTTTTGGTTCTTTTGTTTGCGCCTCGATAGGGAGGGCAGGCTGCAATTGCTGCTGCTGCTGGCCGGCCGGCTTGTCGGCTTGTAATTGGGTGAGGTCGCGTAGGATCACGGACTTGGCTTTCAACTAGGCAAGGTGTTAGTTTTGCTCCATGAAAGAGTGAGATTCGGCCAGTGTACAATTTCGCTTTCGACGTCGTCGAGTGCCTTGTGGAAGGCGTCGATCGTGATTGGCAATTTCGATTGCGACATGCCCTGGGGAAGCGCGAGATTGCCCTGGCTATCCCTTCGGGATGCGCGCAAGGCTTTGCCGGTTTGGACGAGCTGTGTTTGCATGTTAGCGTCTGCGAGGAAATTCTCCGTCTATGTCATGGGCTGTTGGAATGTATACATACCACGTCGTTGAGTAGTACCTGGAGCGCATCTAAGGGATCCCTTGGCTTCGGCGCAGCCATGACGGCAGGCTGGAGTCGCAAACGACAAGGCTAGGGACGAATAGAGAGGCGAGAAACGAGGGGCGGGAGAGAGCACGTAGCAGGCGAAAAATGCTCTATCCAGGCATGAGGCGGAGATACTGTACGCAAGCCAAGCAAAGATGGAGCGATGAGAAAATAACGGCGCAGAAGAGAGAAGGTCAAAGTTAAAGTGCTGGTGTGAGGCGCGGCCGTCTTGCGCCCGTGGCGTGGGAGGGCGAGATGTGCTGACGGGAAGGAACGCGGCTTTGGCTGGCTGGCGGCTGGCGTTTTGGGGTTGTCTCGGTGCCCGGCAGGCACACCAATACGGGCAGTTGCACGGGTCGGGCTACCTTCGGCGAACAAATAACCAGCACGCGACGCTACAGGGGGTACAGTGCTGTGCTTGGTGCTACAGTACAAGGTAAGGCGTCAGGAATGCGTAGAAGCTTCAAGGTGTCTACTTAAAGCTAAGGAGCCTGTAAGTTTGAAAGCGAGACTTCGCAGAAAAATCTATGAAGAGTAAAAGAGAGCGACAAATAAATCAGCTTTCCGAATAAGATCAAGACTCTCTTTCAAGAGAAATCTTCATCATCGTTATTGTATGCTGCATTGTACAGCGACGTAGTGTGCTGAAAGTACACTGGCGTGGGCTCCTGCCAGCACTGGATTAACCGGATTTCCTCCGGCACAGTCGCGTCTGCGCAACTACGCCTAAAGATTTTATTGCTGGCGCCAATCTGCGATCACAATCTATCGACCCAGGCAGCCACCCGACGACTGCATCAATCAATTACGACACGAATGCGACGCTAATACCATCAACTGTTTCGCATCGATTGGTTAGATTCTCTGGCGGCCGCGCACATCTTTGCCCGCGGCATGGGAAGAGACCCGAAGCAATACGTGTTTGCGCTCGGCGCCCTTTACGCTCTCTTCCAGCTCGCCACGCAGGTCAATAACCCGGCTGCCTTTTCCAACAAACCCTATAGCAACTCGCTCGTTGCGAGCAAACTGTCGTCGCCATGGCAGCCCCAAAAATGACCAAGAACCAGATGAGGAGGGCCAAGAAGAAGGAGCAGAAAAAGGCCAAGGCAGACGTGCGTTGCATTGCTACACTCCACGCCCCTCATGATCTCGTTAGCTTACCTGTCCAGCAGAATGAAAGCAAGCCTGAAGAAACGAGCGAACAACCGGACGTAGAGGCGAAACCGCAGGAAAAGTCGCAAGATGCCGCTAAGAAGGAACCTATTGTTGAAATCGAAGTGGACTCTCTGGACGCATATGACGATGACCCGGCATTCGCTGCCTACAAGCAAATTTTCACAAAGTTCAACTCGAATACCGGCGATGATGCGACCAAGACAGAGAGCAAAGAGGAGAAAGGCACGATACTATACAATGACGACGACGATATTCCCGACGAGGACCAGCAGCCGAAGCTGTCGAAGAAGAAGCGCAAGGAGCTCAACAAGCTTTCCGTCGCCCAACTTAAAGCTCTCGCCGCCATCCCAGAGGTAGTCGAGTGGCAAGACGTATCCTCAACCGACCCGCGAGTTCTTGTTCAGATCAAATCACAGCGCAACGTCGTACCAGTGCCGGCGCATTGGTCCCTCAAGCGCGAGTACCTCTCCTCGAAGCGAGGTATTGAGAAATCGGCTTTCCGTCTACCACAGTTTATTGCAGAGACTGGCATTGCTGAGATGCGCGACGCCGTCCTGGAGAAGCAGGCCGAGCAAACATTGAAGCAGAAGCAGCGAGAACGTGTCGCGCCCAAGATGGGCCGACTTGATATCGATTATCAAAAGCTCTACGATGCTTTCTTTCGCTTCCAGACCAAGCCTGAGCTGACTCGCTTTGGTGAGGTTTACTACGAAGGCAAAGAGACAGAGGTCGACTACCAGCACTTTCGTCCTGGTGACTTGACCGATGCCACTAAAGAGGCTCTTGGTATGCCTCCCGGTGCACCGCCTCCCTGGCTGATCAACCAGCAACGGTTCGGTCCACCTCCCTCATATCCTACAGTAAAGATTCCCGGACTCAACGCGCCGCCACCTCCAGGTGGTGCCTGGGGCTTCCACCCTGGTGGCTGGGGTAAGCCTCCTGTCGACGAATTCAACCGTCCGCTCTACGGTGGTGATGTCTTTGGTATCACTGGCCAGAATGGCGGGCAAGGACAATCTGGACAGCAGGCAGATCAATTAGGTGTCCCTGTCGAGCGTACACTCTGGGGTGAACTGCAGCCTCGGGCTGAGGAATCTGAAGAAGAGGAAGAGTCCGAAGATGAATTCGATGAGGAGGAAGAGAATGACGATAACGAAGGCCAGGAGACAAGCGGCCTCGAGACACCCAGTGGCTATGCTAGTACCCTCCACGGCGACTACCCGCCGCAGGACACAGAAACTTCCATTGCTGGAGAGATGGATCTTCGCAAGGAGCGCCGCGGTTACGACACGGAAGAATCATCAGCGCCACGCTCCGCCTACACTGTCCTTCCCGAGCGCCAAGTCCGTGCCGAGGGATTCTTTGGCAGCGATCGCGCCTATGACATTGCCGCCGCCCAGCGCGCGGGCATGTCGGTCCTGGGCGCTGAAGACGACTCACGCAAGCGCAAGAAGCCCGGTGACATTGACGTCGCTGTCGACGTGGACGCGCTCAACGAGAATGGTGGTTTGAACAAGGACGAGCTGCGACAGCGATTCGAGGCGGGCTCGCGTGAGGAGGGCATCGGTGCGCAGTGGGCCGTTCAAGACGACGACCTGGCTGATATGATTGCCGAGGAGGGCCGCAAGAGACAGCGCCTAGATAGAGAACGCATGGATAAGAGGAAGGAGGGGAGACGGCATTAACAGGATTCCTTTTTCTCATGAGCATCGGGACAAAAAGGCAAAGCTTCTTCATTGTTTTGTGGTTTGGGCTGTACACAGTTTTATTAGGCGTTTTTGGATGTATTAATGTAATCCAAAGTATTTGACAAGAACAAAGACCCCTCTGAATATAAACCAAACAAGCGACCGGCATTGAATCACTTATGTCTTTGGTGACAGTTGATAGGTTCGCGGAAAATAAAATTATTGTTGAGTGCCAACAAGCTATCTTGCTGCCGCTCGGTGAGCTTCAATTATGTACAGATGAAGTATGAATCAACACTTCCCACCGGACTTTTCTCTACTCATGAGTCAAGATAGATTCCGGAACGATAGCCTCCCACATGTCCACATTAACTCCAGACGCCAGGGAAATGCGACCTTGTTTGGGTAGCAGCCGTGTACAAACGCAATGATTCCTATCATGCTTATACAAAAGATACCTCTGTATTCAAAAGAGCATCTGCTGCTTGCGTTCGGTATCATAGTTGGAGATGCTATTATGTCGCCGAGGACGCGCATGTGTTGCAGATCCATTTGCGATCCTTCACATCCACTACAGCAATCTCTCGAATGCAGTCGGAATGATATAGCCTGCTGCGACAGATCTGTAGTATACCGTTAGGATACATAGGCTACGAACCTCCCGTAGATAACATACCTTGTTGGCGCAGACTAGCAAACGCGGGCCTCGCACTGGGAGTTGGCAGACGGTACAGCCATTGGTACTCTTGCACACATCCGTTGCCTTTGATGTTGTTGCTGCTTGCTCTGTTTCTGCCGGCAAGATGGCATTGGCAACATCCATGGTCCGTAACGAGCGAGCCTGGTTGATGTGGTCCAGAGCCTGCTTCATGACATCGTCTGTCAGCACTTCGCGTGCTACGAGCACACTCGCATGCTTGCCAAACTCGCGCATACGTTCATCTTTGGCTACAAGCCATGCGGCCTTTTGCTGGACAAAGCCTAGCCATGCTCGTGGTAGATATGCACTTGATGTGAGGTTTTGCTTTAGAATGTAGCCATCCCACTCCCAAATGAATTCCTTTTCTGAGGTAGTCACATCAGAGAAGTCGGCAATATTCTCACGGTGCTTTTGTATGAGCCAAGTTGCATCATGCTCGGGGCTAGGCACCGGATCCCCGGGTTTCAAAACGGCCTTACTGATGGGATGGTACAGAGGCTGCGAAATCTTAGGAACGATAACCTCTTTCTTAGACCTCTGCGGGCGCCGCGGCAATGCCGTTTTGTTGCCAGGAAACACTGGCTGCCGGGGCACGGGGGACCGTGAGCCCATTCTGTCAACGGTCGAGCGCGCTGATGGCGTCTTTAGCAAATCATCATTTGCGCCCGCGACAACGCGTTTCGTTACCCAGGACGTATCTCCGTCGACAAAAGTTTGCAGGCAGAATGGTTCTACCGTCGGCTTGATCTGGAAGTTCTTCGACGGCGACAAGAAAGAGTCGGAACGACGGTGATGGACACGAAACTGCGGTCCTTGACTCGTATTTTCGCACCTAAAGTCGAACCTCAGGTGAAATGTTTGCAAATGCATCTGCAGCTGCATGAGCGTCTCGTGACAGGAACCGCAGGCGACACATCGATTGTAGTCGAGCTGCACAGGCTGGTCCGAGGGCATTATGAAGGTCACTCGGCCTTCTGCCGCTGAGACGCCTGCATCGAGACGCTGTTTCCGCTCTCTGCCGCGTGCTTGGTCACTAAGGACCTTGAGATTGTAGATTTTATTTTGTTCTCTTCTTCGAAGAGACCTAGACGGTGTTCTCTCGCCTTCTGTCTGCTCGTCGTCACTTCGAGAAGTATGTTGGCCGTTCAGGCCATTTATACTGTTGATGGCCACCGAGTCTTCGTCGCCCATTGGGGGAAAATGTTCATCGCCCATGTCGGTATCTGGATCGATGGCAGTGATGCATGGCATCGAGTCTTTGCCCAGGCGCTTCCATACTCGGAAACCCGAGGACCAGCGCAAATCAACATCCATGACGTATTCTGTCAAGCTGTAGGGATTTTCTGACCGATAACGAGCCGACAGCACCAGGGGCTCCTTGAGCTTGCCAAAAATGTCTTGAAAGCGGCTCATGAGAACTATCTTGCGCATGTCATCGGCGCCTGCCTCTTGTAATGCAGATATCGATCCGAAATCGCTGGAATCCAAAGGCGGCCAGCTACAGCCATTCGCAGCTTCGAACTCTATGAGAAGCTCGTAGGTGTCGGCAAGGTCAAATGAGCCATCATCATCCCTATTAACCTTGATAGATTCGCGTGGCACAAAAAATGGCCGAGCCAGGTGTACTCTTGCGATGCGATGCGGCCCAATCGGATTTTTAAAAACAGTAAGATCGCATATCTGATTTTGGCAATGAAGGACTCGTTGTCGACCCTCAGTGAGGTCGCTGACGGTGATGCGACAATTTGCCTTGGTGGTGGTGAGATGCCTGGGCGCCGGAGCAGCAATGTTTGGCCGGATCTTTTTGGAACCCCTGTGGCATATCTTGAGAATCTCAATGCGCAGCGCCGAGCGCGTGTCAGATGTCTTTGGCGAGGCGATGAGATGATCAACGTCTAGCGATTCAGGAGTCGAGACTCGGCGTCGCTTGCGCGCGGGAGCAGCATCATGGGCATCACCACCGAGCTGGCCAGACACAATGTTGCCCATTTCATCGGCGGAGGTTTGCCAATCTGTGATGCCCTGCAGCCAGTTGCGATGTAGAAAGGGCGCTTTCCTCTGATAAATGTTGTTCAGCGTCATTGCGATGCGACGACTGCCATGGGTAAACGCCCGCTCTAGCGCTCCAGCCTGGTCTTAGCGTAGTAATCGATGACAACTGTTGTTTGAACAGACGAAAAGGCATATATGAGCGCGATAGAAAGAGGGTCTAGAAGTATGCTGTAACACCCTTCATTATGAGGATAGGCGCGCCGGTGAAGAAACAAGGCAAATTCGGGACTTTGCTGGCGCCGTATTCCCAGATCCTGCTCTTGTGCCCCGTTGGCTGAGTGAGTGAGCGGCAATTGATCAACTGTCTGTTTGCAGGCCGAGGAAAGACGCAAGCGAAAGACAAAGTCAAACTGAAGGTGCTGCTATGTGTTGAGATCAGTCCGGCGGGGTGGCTGTCAAAGATGCCGTGAGCGCAGAGAGACACGCGGGCAAAGAGGGCTGCGGCCAGACGCGTGTGGGTTGAATGTTGAAGCCATTGCGAGGCGAGAGATGGTTGCCAGAGAATAATAGGCTCAAAATGGTTTAGCGCATTCTGCCCTTTAGGTAACAAAGGTAGGTAGGAGACAGTGGCAGGGATCCGGCCTGAAGCGTTCTTGCTCATGATAACTTGCAATAAATGCAAGACTGCAAATAGAGCCTGGAGCCAGGCTGATCAGAATCTAACGACTAAAATGAATTTTGTAGGAATATTTACAGATTACCAACTTCTCTGCTCGTGCTCAGATGCATGCCCAGTACAGTGGTTCTCGCCTAGCGTGCACAGTGACCTGTGCTGCCTGGAACAACGCCCGCAGCCAGCACAGGCTGCCCCTGTAAAACCCACTGAGCGCCCAGTGTAGCCAAGCAGCCCTCCTTATTAGTACCTCTGTCGCCCCATACAGGTATAGGTACTAAGTACCTGTGGCACGCTGCAGTGGCCCCACTAACGCAAGGCTACCTGCCTAGCATTTCTCGATGCTGCCCCGCCGTGGCCTTGATTGCATCACAAACATCACAGCTTCCAGCTCAGAAACCTTGATGCGCCGCTAGCTACGACGTGGTGCTGTGAGCTCTATTCAGCGAATAAACAAGGTCTTACACTCTTTGCCATTAAAAGCACCCGTTCATTTGTTTCTTTCGTCAAATACTGTTGCTTCTGCAGCTGCCTGGCTCCCTGGTGCTGCAGCTGGCAAAGCTTTGTCAACAACGACCTGCGATCTCGTGCGCATTCCGATTCCCGTCTCAGACCGCCCCCGAAGCTTCCCCATCTTTACCTTGTACGAGAGGCATATCATCCATTTCTCTTGTTGATGTTGAACTGAGTTCTTCTTTTTTGCTGAAAGTAATGGCACGTACTCGCAACGCAGCCCGGCCGACCACTGCAAACAACACTCCCAGGCGCCAGAATCCGTCACGCACATCCAAAAGCCGCATAACACATCTCACAGACCTCTCTACGAGCTCCGAGTTATCTTCCGAAGAGGATATTTCAGATGATGGGAGCCTGAATTATTCTGAATCAGACGACGATGGCCATGACTTTGTCATTGGCGCAGATGAGACTGCTAAGGCGCTCGGTATTCCGATCCGAACCGCGAAATCAGCTCCTGCGAAACGCACAACGAAGCGAACCCAACGGAATCAAAGAGCAAAGGGGGATACACCCACAGGCAGCAAGCCAGATAGCAAGCCAGGCAACAAAACTTGGTCGAAGCGCAAGCGCAGAGATACCGGCTCTGCGCATCCGAGTCCATCGAAGAGATCTCGACAATCACCAACGCAACAGCGAGAATCCATGATATACTCCGGCTTTATTCCCGACTGGAAGGATCCCAGAATACCAGTTGAATGCTGGTCCGATATTTTCTACTATGCAGCTTCCGAAGGCACCCCGGACAGCGTGGCAACAAACTGGCTGCTTCAAGTCGCCACAAGCTGCCACTTCTTTGCAGAGCCAGCACTTGATACTCTCTATCGCTGCCCGACTATTCGGCATCCCTCAAAGGCTAAGAAGCTAGCAGCGTTATTAGAAAAACCAGTTACCGAAACAAAATTTAATTACCGATCGAAAATTGAGGCTTTGCACCTCAATATTCATGTTGTGCCCGCCACAATCATGTATCAGCTGATCCACCCACTCCCCAGACTTCGCGAGCTCATAGTCTGTACCCCTCACGATCAGCCTCCATATCGCGAGCTGGAGAAAAGCATTCGGTGGCACTATTCGGCAGATATCTTTCAGGCTCTTCTACCTGGAGCAATGGACGCGAGCGAGGCTATCCTTAAGCCATACCACACACAGCTGAAGAGCTGGGAATGGAGTGGACGTCTGATAGGAGGTTATGTTGACGGGCTGAAGGATATTGGCCGCATTCATGAACTGCCATCTTTCACAAGCCTCACGCGCGTAAGCTTCACAAACTTTCAAACTCCATCTTTGCGCAAAAGGTTGCCTAGAAATGATGATGAGGCTCTGCAGTTTCTCGCCGAAGACAACGCCCGCATTGAAACCATTGCCGCCTCCTTAGCAAAGCTGCCGTCGCTGTCACATCTGGTGTTTGAGTCATCAACCGTCATGAATGATCACATGCTGACTCTTTTACCAAGAGGATTACTTCATCTTGAGCTCATCAACTGTTGGGAAATCCGCTCCTTTGACCTTGCCGCCTTCTTGCGGGACAAGGGCGGCGAGATGCGCATCCTCAGCCTCCATCACAACCAGTCTCTGGATCTAGGGTTTCTTACTGACCTCGCTGATACATGCCCAAAATTGCGGGAGCTCGATATGAATCTTTCCTATTACAAACTTCATGAATCAGGCAGTGACTCAGATCCCATGTATGATCAGGTTTTGCTGCCCGACCAGAAACCTCATTGGCCGCAAAGTATACGTGTCATCAGTATCGAACATATTCGTGATTGGTCTGTTGAGGCAGCAGAAATGTTTCTACAGACACTCATTGATAATGCGCAAAATTTACCTAATCTACGCCACCTGTCTGTCAAGACTATGCTGGATATACCCTGGCAGTCCCGTGCCACGATGCGCACTGCATGGCGGGACAAGATGGCAAAAGTCTTCTTACGCCGCTCTCCTAGGCCTCCGCGAGATTGCAAAACACTTCGACCTCAGACGGTCGAGCAAGATGCCAAGACGCCGCCACCTGATTTGTCGGAAAAGGGCAACTTATCCCCCACGCCACCGTCTCGTCGCAGCACCAGAATCGCTGAACTTGACGATGCTCCCATTGGGAAGCGTAACTTGTCACTGCGACGCTCTCAAAGCTCGAAGAGACGAACGTCTTACAGGGACCCGGACACGGACGAAGACGAGCTATCCGGCACGGGAAACTCTGATGACGAAGTGAGTAGTTCTGGGAACGAGGACGACTCGTCAAGTTCTCCCATGCCTGTACATGGATTATGCAAGACTGTCAATATAGTATTCGACAATCAAAAAGTGCGCGAGCTGCAGTACGGCATGGAGGATTTCCATTCGGACAATGCTCGCTCTGACGATGATGAGTGGGATGGCGACTACGAATCTGATGACCCTGTACTACAATTCTAGACGTTTTGTTTTGATAGCATGTCCCCTTCATTGTCTTCCGTTAGTCTGAGATTCGGCCAAGCGCAGGAGATTTGACAAACAGATCAGAGTATGTATATGACATGTGAATTTTATTCCACTCTACGAAGCCAAAGCAGACAAGGACGTAGCAGCATACGGATAGGAAAATATGATGAACCAAGCAAAGATGCATGGATTGATGCCCATTAATAGTGAAGAAGAAAAATCTTTCGTTAAAGTGAAACCGTGCTAACCCTGAATACTCCAAAACGAAACCAAGACATTGATTATCCGGTGCCCAGACGCCCTTTCGTAGAATTATCCCTTGAACAAAGTATACACGTATCATTTTACAATGAATCATCACGGCGTCTACTAGAACGCCGCGCCACCCATGCCTTCACCCGCGAGATTCTTCATGCTCTTCTCACTCAAATCCGAACGTAGCTCCCAGGCAGCTGCGTCTCTCTCCAGACGCCCCCACATGGACAAGCTCTTGCGCAGCCGTTCTTGCTTGACTCGCAGCTCCTCACGAATCTTTTCCTCCTCGTCGCGCAGCTTGCGATAGTGCGGCTCCACGTCGCGAGAGACGCCGAGGACCATGGGCAGCATGTTGGGGTCGAGCTTACCGCCGGGGATCAGCGGTTGCATCGTCGACATTAGGCTCTGCGCAAGTGTCTGCCGAGGGCCGCCGCCATGCTGGGCGGCAGGCCCCGTCGGCGGGTTGAACGGCCGGCCTTGTGTCGGTGTCGAAGCACCACCCTGGCCACTGATGGACTGGCTGCGGGGCCCGGTTGGGATGCCCGACGAGCTAATCGGCGTTGACGGCCCCGGCGAAGGACCTGCGCGTGTTGAGCCTTGCGACCAGCCTCCGCGGCCACCGCGCGGTTGGAAGCCACCTCGACCAGACGGCACATAACCGCGAGGACCGGAAGGCGCGTTGGTAGGGCTGGCTGTGTCGGGCATACCGCTTGATCGTGACGATGGAGAGTCGAGCTGGCCGTTTCCTGACCTGGGGCCGTTGGGCAAAATACGGAGCGCCGCAGGACCTCGTGGCGGCGACTTGATGCCAGCAGGCCCATCTCTTCCCAGCCCATCGCCGTACCGTGGAGAATGGTCGCGCGAGGTATATGGAGATCGAGCCCGGGGCATTGGCGATGCTCTGCCAGAGGCCGGCTGTGAAGCAAGAGCAGAGGATATTCCAGAGTCTCGTGGGGGCGATGGTCGTCGATACGATTGATACCGGTCGTCTCGTCGTCCTGGAGATCTCGATCGTGGTCTATATCCGGATGGAGTCGTTTTCCCTGAGGATCGGTCCATTCCGCCTCTGCCAAACGGCGAGCGTGAGCGCCGTCTATGATAGTTAGCATGCGATTCATTACCGTATTCATCATATCGTGTTCACACGCGACGACTCACCTGTCATCTCTGCGATCCAAGTCCCTCTCTCTATTGTCGCGAATCCTATCGCGATCCCACTGTCTGTCTCTGTCCATATCTCTAGGTCGGTCTCGCCCCCAGTCTCGTCTTGGTGACCTTGGAGGCCTGTCTCTATCGAATCGCATATCTCGAATCGGAGAGGCTCGCCTAGCGGGACTTCTCGGCGGTAGTGGCGAACGTCTAGCGGGCGGAGGTGACCTGTGTACAGGCGACCTCCTCAGCGGCGAGCGGTTTGGCAACGGCGATCGTGGCGCCAGGGTCGGTGGAGGTGATCGCGTTCTATCTCCTCGCCTGGGGCTGTCGGCACCTGCGCGATCTCTCGAGCGCTCGCGCCTAAAGCCTATGCTTCTGGATCTGCGACGCGGAACATATCTTCCTGGCACGTAGCTATCTGAACCGCCCGGACCACTTCCAGCACCAGCACCGCTGCCCGGTCCTGGGCTGCGCGGACGTGGTGGAGGGCTTCGCGCTCTGGGGCTTCGGGGAGGGCCTCGTTCGCGTGATCGCGCCGGACTCCTGGCCCGCCTTGGAGACCGATCGCGCGGAGTCGGACGCCATGATTCGCCTGCACCGTACCGTACGACTTCGCCGTCGTCGAATCTATTCCCGCATTTCTGTTAGTAAAGATTCAGGGAAGGCGATGTAGCGACGAACGTAACCCCTTGCTGAGGGTGCCGCAGTCACCGCGCGATGTGGCTCACGCGAAGTTCGTCAAAGGGTATGTAGTGTATCGCCTAATTTTGGGATTCTCACCTCCTTCCACGATCTCTATCCCGGTCCATTTTGGCGTTTCGCGCGTTTCGTGGCGAATTGATAACGTCCCAAGCCGGTTGGCATGGAGGTGGAAATTTGCAGGTTAGCAGTGACCATAGCAGGACTGTGCGCCGATGCTTTTCACACTGTGTATCCACACGTTGTGTTTCATGCGACGTTCTGAACTGTCAATGAACCAGTTACGCAGACTTGTATGTATAATATAATCGATTTGCACTTAAATGAAATCAGTATCGACAACTTGCACTTTTAGTCTAAGATCAAAGGCAACCAATACAAACTTTGTAGCGAACCTGGAGAAGCCCTCTCTCAAACTAGCAAACGTATACGCATTGAACCAAACCAAGTCCTTGAACCTATTGCGACGACTTCTCATCCTCGGTCGTCTCTCCTCGGGTATCAGCAACACGTTCCAATATCCATTCGTGCGTCTCCACAGCGTGAGCGTGCATCATCTTATTTAGGCCGACCATTTCACTGCGGACTACCGTGCCGAAGCGGCGTTTCTGCACTTTGCGAGTCAGATCGTAGTCTGACCAGCAGGCGTGATCGCCAGCGACATAGACACGAGAATTATCCTTGTACCAGGATGAAAGCTCCGTGTCAATGTCAGATTTTACGGGTCTTAGGCTGCCCGTAACAAAGTTGACGATGCCTGATATCCTAGCTTTGCAGTCTTGAGAGTAGTTAGTATGTTATGGGCTGTGTAATACAGATCAATCTGCGACTCACCTCTATTAATGAGCAGTACTTTGACACCTAAGTATGCAGTTCCAACGCCCATGAGGAAAATTTCTTCTGCATCGCTGAGCTGAAGAAAGTTGTCCCACAGGTAACACATGAGAGACTGCATTTGCTCCTGAAGGGCTCGCTCCATGAAACCGGGGATGAAAGCCTCCATATCTTCATCCTGCGAGATGTAGGCAGGGACATTTATATCCATGACTGCAAATTTTTGCCCGACTGCCCAGTCAATGTACTGTGTAACACCGTCCACCACCCATGAGTTGTGGCTGTCCAGAGATCCATCAATAACATCCGGCTGTGCCAGTAGCTGTGGCGGATCGTGGATAATGACCAGTAAACGCTTGGCATCTTGAAGATTTGGAGTAACGAGTACCTGGTTCTCAAAAGACTTGGAAATATGGTCGCGCTGCACGTATAGGGGCACCATGCTATGTTTCGCCTGCAGTGCCTGCTGCTGAGCGCTGCGAATGACATCGTGAAGACGATTCCCATGCAGTGACTGAGTTTCAGGAACATTCACAACGCCCCGGCGCATACACTCCCAATATGGTGCTTGATGAGCCTGGACCTTAGCCAGAGTTCGTGCGGCTTCCTTATTGATGCTAGGGACCTTAATGCGAGGCGGAGGCTCGCCCATTAACGTGCGCGCGACAGCGACCGCCGAATTCGAAATAGCCTGCAAATTATAGCCACCCTCGAGACAAACTGCGACTTTCCCATCGGCCAGCGACATAAGCATGTGCGTCATATGAGCGTAGCATGGCGGCGTGACAAAGCAACCTCCTAACTCGTCACCATCGGCAGCGTCAAAGCCTGCCGAGATGACAACCAGATCGGGGTCAAATTCTTTCGCAATAGGCATGACAATTTTTTCAAAAGCAGCCATGTATTCCCCATCTGCCATACCCTGGTCATGCCAACCGATGTTGATATTCTTGCCGATGCCAGGTCCGACGCCGCAGTTTTCTATTCCACCGTCGGGTACATTGGGATCAGGCGACTTGCCAGGGTAGAATGAACCATTTTGATATACGTGAATTGAAATATAGAGAACATTGGGATCGTCGTAGAAAATATTCTGCACGCCGTTGCCGTGGTGCACATCCCAATCCAGGATCAGGACTTTGCGGCATGTGTCAGGGTAATCTTGCTGACAGACACGAACGGCTACAGGTACGTTGTTGAAGAAACAGAATCCCATGGCCTGATCGTACTCTGCGTGGTGACCTGGCGGACGAATGACCGCAAACGCGTTTTTGACTTGGCCCTCAACGACACTTTTGCAGGTGTCAATGGCGCCACCGGCTGAAAGCAACGCTGCAGGATAGGACATGCTGCCCACATACAGCGACTCGCGTCCCTGATCAAATTGCCTGGTGAGTGCTCGAAGTTCTGCTGAGCTCAGCTTGTCGATGCTTTCTACCCATGCCAAATGCTCCGCAGAGTGCGCAAGGCAGATCTCATCTCTCCTTGCTGGCCGAGCGGGAATCCTCCACATGTACTTTGTAGGGGACTCTTTGATGATGCGAGGGAGCTCTGATTGTGGCCCGGTATAGACGAGGCCCATCTTCTTGAAAGCCTTGAAGATTTCATGAATGCGCCTGGGATCTTCAGGGTGGTGAGTATTGGGGCTAAAGTCGGCATTCATGTGCAGCTTCATGCGATCATCGTAGCAGCATCCGGTAGGAAGTAGACCGCGCCGACGAAGAAGCCCCAGTGAAACGGAATTTTCTTCGGGCTCACTCTCCGATTCATAGTCAGCAGAGATCGACGGGGTGGCTTCGCCCTCAGCTCGAGCGCTGGTAGAGCCATTGACGGGGCCAGCCTCCCCCATAGGATGGTCATCACCCCCCATCTTAATGTCTCCTTGGTCCATAGTCAAGGGATTGCAATAGAATGCACTGCTTTTGAGCAGGATTGAAGGCTGGTCTTTGGCAAGGTAACGCCAAGGTATCGCTCCTTGCAAACGGGCTCATTCAAGCCAGATGCTCCCTGTACCCGAAACAAGTATGTCAGCAACGGTTTTTCGTTTATCAGCAGATCGAAGATGCAATGAGGAAATTATAAAAAGCCATGCAGAGCAATTTCAGCGAAATCGAATCGAGTTTGGGTGTTTTGGTTATAGCAGCAAACAAAGTTTTGCTTTGGCTGGTGTGCTCGCAGAGGACTGACCAGTCGCCACGGCAGCGCCTCGCGTAGTCGCACATGTACAGGCTGAGAAGCAGGAAAAGACAGCTTGGGAATTTTTCTATGATATGTGGAAAGGCACCGATTTCGGGACTCGTGGCGGCGAGCAGAAGGCGCTTCGGGCTGCATGCATTTTCATACCTGTTTGAGCGTATGGGAGGGCGGCGGTACCCAGCGACGGCCGTCACAACCAGTGCGCGGCCAATTGGGGAGGCGAGTATTGTAAGAAAAGAATCGTGATACGTGATTCTGCTGATTGTAGAGGTGACAGTGACGTGAGCGCTGGGCCACTACGGCTCGCTGCGCAAACGCTGAAGATGCGGCGTAACACGAGGGATGGAGTGCAATTGGAGGGCGAGCAAGTGACTTCCATGGCCTTGGAGGAGTTTAGTTAGTGGTTGCGGTGCTGAGAGACGCAGCGCTGTGGAGACTCCTCAGAGTGCGCGTGGCAGGCTGCTACTACTCTACTGATTCATGGCTACCTAATTTGTGCTATCATGACACCCAAATTGTAGATATGAATTTTTGGTTAAACAATGTATTTAAACTTAATGATTGCTTAGCATGGACTCAAAATGCTACTGGAAATATCATTGCCAGCTCACCAAGAGAGCATAGCTTAAGCGATGCAAGATGTGCCCTTCAACGCCGCTCCCGGTTCTAAGGCTATCTTTTCAAACAGGGGAAGATACACTTTAGTTCCGAAAATCACAATGGGGGCGAAAAGGAATCGCTGCCCTTCGCGCACTCGTATCGTAGGACACGACTATTACCTAAACACATCGATATGGTACCAGGCAGTCTCGAGGAACACTTGCGTCAGATGAAGGGCTTCAACGCCAGCCAGAATCTAATGACCATCCTATTCGAGAATTCATTAAAATTTCACGCCTAGGATAATTATTCGCATGACAGAAGTACATTTGTATCAGAAAAGGCCTAAGCTTGCAGCATGGTAGTGTATCCATGCAACTCAAACACGCTATGCATCTCTTCCTCTAAATATTCGCCATCATCACCGCGCGGCGAGTAGCGGGAAAATTGGTGAACTGACGGCACACCAGGCGGCAATGTGCCATCTGGTCTGCCGTCCCGACCGTATTCTATCCGCTGCGCGTCTCTCTCATCACCAAAATCCAATATGCCTCCCTCGCAGTCTTCAGGTACGATTGGCAGGTTGTCTGTCAGCTGTCGCTCCTCAAGCACGCATCGAATGACACCCTGCAGCGATTCTTGGTCGAAATTGAAGGTAGGACGCTGAAGGCGGATCTCAGTTATCAGACGCTTTCGTGTGTAGCTGTAGATGTTCTCAAAGTAGTGCATGAGTTCTTCAGGGTTCAATTTGGCATAAGTTTTGACAATCCGAGCCCATTTACTCTGATCGTTCCACATGGCATTTAGTGAATGCTCCCTGCTAACTTGTTCCATCAACGGCAGTGGGTTATATGACTAGAAATACTGTTAGCCAGTGAGGTCAGTGACTTCATTAGTGAGCTCGGCTTACCATCTGATAGGCGGGATCCAAACGAGGGCAGATGTAATGCAGGATAACATCCTTCATAGTTTCGTGTATATCGAGCAGCTCCATCAATTCCGCAGTCGAGTGGCGGCGCATCTGACTCGTCCTAACGTCCAGTACGAAGGGCATGGGATGGCCAGCCTGTGGGCGCGTCCATTCCCCGTGGAAATACGTGCCATAAAGCCACCATCGATAAAACGCTCTTCGAAACCGGGGCAATTCCAGCTCACTGAGTGCTCTGCAGTCCGCCGGGTAGTGAAACCACCGCATTTGCGGGAAAAGCTGCTCCCACTGGCGGACTAGCCGGCACATGCGCAGGATAGGATTCAAATCATCCTCTCTCAGCACAGCGACGCCACTGTTTGCGATACCTGCAGCCCTGCGAACAGTTGTAAGTCCAAGCCCATTCACATCAGAATTGTAGTTGGTATCGTGGTGCATGTGGCCAGGTTGATGCCCAATAGTGTAGCCAGTATCACCTGGAAAGCGTTTGAATATGACGGTACGAGGCTGATAATACGTGCGATCATGGATATCCTCAGCTGCAGCAGTATAAACCTGAAGAAGCTCTTCGAATGGACTAAACTCTCTTGAAAGAGCTTGAAGAAGGATCATGACCTTGTTTTTGTTGAAGACACCATTCAGGCTCTTGCAAGCAAGTGAAAAGTTGAAGATAGAGTCCAGATCCAGCTGCGTCAAAATATCCAGTAAAATCTCGACGGGGCAGTCGACAAGGCCCTTTCGTGGATCGTCTTGCATGGTCATAGTTGCACAATAGCCGAAAAACGTTGTGATAGCGGGCTGTGTGCACCAATATGAGACGAATCAGGAAATCGTGGGCACGGTAGTCCGGGTGTCCGCGTACTGGACAGATATAGTCTAGTATTCACCGTTAGAACAAAAAAGGTCCGTGTCCCTAATATAGATATCTTACCTGGCAGCTGTTGTTCTGAGCCGGGTGCGACTCTGGGGAAGAAGGCTGAACTATGAGTCAACAATCGGCAGAGGGAGAAGCAGCACCCTTGCCAATATAGAACCAAAGATGCTGCTTTGGAGCAAAATATGTTCAAGGCAAATAAATGCCTTACTTGGAAAATTGAGATAAATTTCGTTCAGGAGAAAAAGTTATTTGACTCCCGGTGCTCCCCGTCTTCCACTAACAGACAATGGATGACAGGAAACGGCTGCACCGTTAACTTTACAGTCTAGACACCCCGGCGTTGGGGCTATAAACAGTATTGGAGATGTTGTGCGCCATTGCGCTAGTTGTGGTTTGAGATTTGGATTTAGGCATCGCTGGCAGCGGTGCTGGGGGATGCATGATGCAGAATGCTCTTCGCAGGGTTCGCAGATGAGGTGCTTGACAGTAGGGTGAAGGGTAGAAAGGGATGGGCTAGGCTGGCGTGGCATAGGTAGTTATAAACAGCACGCCAGCGTGTGCACGCACGCGGTCGCATAAACAACTAGGTACCGGCTTTTTACCGGCGCAGAGCGCAGGAGCTTCACAGTCACCAATAGCAACACGGCGATTTAGATTGAGTGCTGGTAGAATAAAAATAAGGTGATACAAAAAGAACACTTTGCATATGCCTAACACTAGCTAATCCGCAAATTACATTTTCTTCGTTTTGGATAAAAGTATTGAAAACGCCGGCGCCGCAAATGAAATCCAAGGATGCTTTACGCAAACAGCTTTCTCTTGTCCAGCTCATCGCCGGGTATTTGTTGCTTGCTGCCATTTGTCCGCAGACCAAGATCTGCCTTGCGAGACAATCTGCCGACAGTTTGCTCGGCTCTGGCGTTGTGACGGCTGGCCTTTAACCTGCGCAGGTCGGCGCGGACTTGGTTGGGTGAGACGAACTGCTTGTTCTCGTAGATGATGGGTCCACCGAAAGAGCCTTCCTGTATAACGATCGGAGTGAGAACGAATCGGGGCCCAATTTCGACGAGGTTGATCTCCAGGTTGCTGCCAGTGGTGGCAGCCTTCTTGCTCTTCTTCTTGGCATCCTTGTCGTTGCTGTCAGCATCGAGGAGGGAGCCCTCCTTTTCGCTGATTTGGTAGTTGCGAATCCAGATTTTGCCGTCGACGACGCTGAAACCCATTACGTGGTCAATGAAGGGTTTGGACTTCCTGGCACCCTCGGGGACGCCAAATGTATGAAAGAACAGTTCCTTGATGACTTTGAGGTGCGGTTCGGAATCAAACGCGGAATCGAATGAGAGGATAGGTCGCGAGCCCTTCAAGCAATTGCCAGTGAAGTGCAACTCCTCCATGGTGTGCACTGCGAGGTCGCCCGTTAGCTTCCTGGCTACCGCGTCACACACAGATACTACTTACGGTTTTGTAGGTGAAACTTGACTGTAGGTCCATTGGGAACCTTACTGAGCCAAACGTACAAGTCTTGTCCTTTACGGGCCTCGAAGAAGAGAACATTGTTGCAGTTATACAGCTCGGCGAGTTCGTTCAGTTCGTTGAGGCGGGATTTGGAGTCGAACTTGGCATCCTTTCGGCCATGAGGAAGCATAGAGGCAATATCGTTTAGCAAATGGCGGTGTCTGGTTATTTTGTTAGCCAGCACATCACGTCGGAGACTGGGCGCATGGCCAAGGAAAAAAAATCACCTATATGTGACGCCGCGAGAGGAGAGGATCAGCACCCGTTGCTTGTTTTTTTTAGGACCAGATGACGGGGCATTTTGCTTCTGAGCGCTGCTTTTAGAAAGCGACTTGTAAACCGCAGCCATTGTGTACTGTGTGGCGTTGTCGCAAATGTATTGGATAATTAAAGCACGATTGAGTAGGACGCAGTGATCAAGAATAGTTTGCAGGCATGCTGCCAAAAATTTTGGGCGGAGCAAGACTTTCTCCGGCCGATAAGAGACTCTTATCGTAGTGCGGGACTGGCTGCGCGTTTCAATTATAATGTAGCTAGTACTTTGTATTTGCAGTCCCACACTACGTTAACCTTGGTATCAGATACGTATAGCCCCTCCACACGTCGCACATGTCTCTGGCGGTCCATGAGCGAGCGGTCTGAAGCGAATGCGAATCGAGAGCGGTCGCATTGGAGTGATCAGCCCTGTCTAAATACGAAGTAGGGCGTACATTGGTTTTCACTTTCTGTTGCAATGGATTGTATTTTAGCATTAGAGTTTCATTTTAGCTACGTAAGACGTAGTAGCAATCGTCAAACGCATAACTTGGACAACCATCATAAAAACAAAGGAAAGCCAAAGTGACTGCGCCATCTACTTCAACAAATCCGAAATCATTGCGGCCATATCCCTAGCAGTGCGACATGCATTCCGTAAACGGCGTAATATCGTGAGCGCACCGTGTCGAATCTTTTGGTATCTAGGACAAGATATCGAGCTGTGTATTAAGATTAGCAGCACTTGCCACCCTTTGCGGCGTCGTCGTCCGCAGGCTTGCTCAAAGAAATGTTCGTTCCGGCGCCAATCGTAGCCTGGGCGCCGTCGCCGCCGTCGAGAGCCTTGGAAGAAACGATACGGTAGATTTCTAGGAACAGGCGTTAGCTTGTACGTAACAGACGGGAATAGCAGGATCTCGCGAACCAGTAAGAATGTTTTGGAAAGCAAGCTCGACATTGCTGGCATCGAGAGCAGAAGTCTCGATGAAGGACAGGTGGTTCTCGCCTGAAATGATGGTTAGTCGGGCTGAAGTTGCGCAGACGAGACTGGAAGCTGCAGTGTTGACGTACTAGCAAACGCCTTGGCCTCCTCGGTAGGAACAGCTCTCAGATGGCGCAAATCGCTCTTGTTACCGACAAGCATGATGACAATGTTGGCGTCGGCGTGGTCGCGCAGCTCCTTGAGCCATCTCGTGACATTCTCGTATGTCTGGTGCTTGCTGATATCGTAAACGAGGAGGGCACCGACGGCACCGCGGTAGTAAGCAGAGGTGATGGCACGGTATCGTTCCTGACCAGCAGTATCCCAAATCTGTGCCTTGATGGTCTTGGAGTCGACCTGGATGGAGCGCGTGGCGAACTCGACGCCGATGGTAGACTTGGAGTCGAGGTTGAACTCGTTACGAGTGAATCGGCTGAGAAGGTTGGATTTACCAACACCAGAGTCACCGATTAGAACGACTAGACAAGAGCTTGTTAGTATCGATGCGCCGGAGCAGGAGGCATCGCAGCCAGTAGCTGCGGAATCGAATCAGGGGACAGAGATGGATAGGTGTACCTTTGAAGAGGAACTAGTGGGGCGGCAAGGTCAGTATGGACTTTGAAGGGAGCCGAACGCGATGAAGCAGGAGAGACGGAACAGGAGAGACGGAACAGGGGCACGTACATCGTATTCGTCGTTGGCCATGGCTGCGGTGTTGTAGCGAGAGAGGTGTATGTGTCTGCAAGCGGTTGCGGTGACGTTGTGGTGTGGATGTGGAGGAGAGAAGTCGCGGCTTTACAGAGGTCCAGTAGGAGGTCTGGTGCCAAATGGGGCTGCCGACGTTACCTGCAGTGTGGGCGGGCGTGTCAAGTGTTGGTGGTGGTGGTGGTGGTGGTTGTGGTGCACTGGTGGGCAACGAGGAGGGGCAGCAAACGCAACGCCTGAAGCTAATCAGGGCTCAACATGGTGGTGTTTCCCCTCCAACTCAGGCAGCTCGGCGCTGGACTGCTGGGCCGCTAGCAGGGTAATGAGAGCAAAACTGACGCTAGCAGGGCACAGGCAAGGAGGGGGAGCATCAGAGAAGCAAGGGCACAGTCTCAAAATAGGGGGCCTTTGGGCGGGTTGGCCCATGTCAAGGGGGATGCGAGGCTTGCGGCTGGCTCTGGGCTTTGGCGGGAGACTGGCAGCAAAACCGGGTTTAGCGGGAGACTTGACTCCACCATTCACACGCTACAATCTCAGACAAGGGCCTATGAGATGCCCAGCAAAGCTTCGCTCCATTAGAGTCTGGCTGGTGCAACCTCGCGTTGCGCCGACGCCAGTGATGGGACTTGCTTTTGGCAGCTTCGGCTTGTGATGTTTGGAGGAGAGTAAGGATTTATTGGGTTATCTTGGTACTTCTTCCACCTCTTCCGTAGCACGGGCCAGACACCCTGCAGTGCCACATTTTTATTCTGCTGCCTGATGCTCAAGTGCTCTACATACACTTTCTTTCTTGCGGTTGGGCAGGGCTTATTCTGTAGCCTGGCACTGTACCACAGTCCAAACACCATGGCTCTTGTGCCATTCAGGCAGACAAAATCGAGGACATATCTGCCGGCATGGTTGTGCTGGTTTGGAAGGATCATCAGATGGATCTTCAACGAAAGCGGCTGATATTCTGCGGAAGTGATCATGATCTCAAAGACTTGAGAGACACGAGCCCAGGGAGCACAGGCCAGGCACCCGCGCCATGCCTCCAATTACAATATCTCGCTGGACAACAAACAGACGGCAAGCAGATCTTGCAGGTGGTTTATTGCCTTCCGCCTAGTATAGCACTTTATAAAATAATACAAGCTTCCGTAAGCCCCGAATTTGTACATGGTAAACATTTCAGAAGTCTAGAATTGCCGCGGAGCCGTGTGTTATACCTTCTAGTTAGCTAACTACTGAGCAATCGTGTACGCCCAGTGCCACTCATACATGTGCCAGCTGCGCGCAGCCACGCCCGCAGCCGCCCAACCTCTCCTGCACACAACATTAAATGAGAAGAAAAATTGCACCAGCAGCACGGCAACACCCATGCCACCACGATCGGTGATTATTCGGTATCATACTCTTGATTAGCACGCATTCCTCGTCTACGCTTCAGCCAAACACTGGTCGCTCTGGTGCCCCTTCAGGTCACAGCCCTCATGCGGTTGTAACGCACTTGTCTACCTCTTTCTCTCTGTTCCCAGAGTTGCAACTGCATCGGGAGGGTTGCGTTCGACACAGAGTACAATAAAGTGATCTCGACCTGGTGGATGTACATCACAGCTGCAACACTGCGAAAACTTCAAACGCTGTGACAGATCTTGCCAATGCAGACCAGCCCGCTAGCCTACCAACGAACTCGCAACTCAGAGCAATGGATGTCGATAACAACCAATCTCTCGCTTCCACCACCAAGTCCGAAGTAGATGCCGAGGAAGAATGGCCTGTAAAGCAGATTCTTTCGGAGGGCCAAGTTGATGGTTGCACCAAATATCTTATTGAATGGGAAGGGTATGATCTTCATGAGGCAACATGGGAACCAAAGGAGAATCTGAACCCAAGCTCTCTGGAGGAATGGGAGGAAACGAAGCGGAAACAGAACTCTGGAAAGATTCCGACTTTCGATATCGATGAATGGCGCACGGCCGTAATCCAACAACTCAAAATCGATTTCGCTCGTCGCGAGAGGCGACATCGTAAAAGTCGGCGCCGCGGTGTCGTGATACAACCGATTACCAGAGAGCTTAAAAATTTGATCGCTGATATAAACGCCACCCCTACTGACCAACCTAAGGGTACGAGCGATGGTACTCTAAAGCCCTGTAATAGAGATTCGCAATGTACCATTCTGCAGCATACCACTTGCGAAGGGCACAATTCTGACAAACGCTCACGACGATCTTCACTAGACGCTTTGTTTTCAGATTCCGATTCCGAGATGGAAAATGAAGGTGCTTCGGATCCATGCGGTCCCGTTGATAAAGAGACAACATCCCCCAATCACACCACAGAACCAGTTACTGCCGACAATACAGTAAATGAGAGCTTCGATCAACAGCCAGCACAACTTCAGCAGCTATTTGCCGGTATTGCTATAGAGCCTACCAAAATTATGAGCCACAAGAATGTTCCCACGGCGCATGAGCCCCATACATTGCCAAAGCCCATGCCCGACATCGAGTCTGATCTTGGCAGTGATGTCATGGATATCGATGAAGCTAGCTGCAAAAGCTCTCCGACAAATGCTTCCCTTAAAAGTCCCGATAGGCAAGCTACGATATCTTCCACAGATAACCCCCAAAACGGGATTTTTCCGACACAGAAAAACCCCCCACAGATCGGTCAGCATAGAACAGAAAGCCGAAAGCCTTTACACGAGACAGAGGCTGTAGTTACCCTTGAGCCCAAGGGCAATAATAACCTCAAGTCTATGTCGGAGCCTAGGGCAAAGCAATCCGGGAAAAGAGTATCATTCTCTTTCGCGACAGCCGAAAAACACAGCAACAGAGCCGAAGCTAGCCTTTTTGTGTCTGAACGCGCCAATAAGCAAGCTTTATTCGCGACTGCCAAAACGCTACCGTCCACTAGATCAAGTTTAGAGGAAGAGGATTGTACACGAGAAAAAAGCGAGAGTAGAGCAAAAACCTGCCTCATTGGATCTATAAGACTGGAATGTTCATTCCATGTCTCATCCCGTCCACCAAAATCGGAGTCAAGCTTCTACGAAAGTTTAATGGAGCAAGAAACGTTCAACTTCTCGTACGTCTGTACCGCGCAGGACTTTCTTCGCCAGTTGCGTGCTACCGAACTCAGCTCAGGCGTCTGGGTAACAGGGACAGCCTGTTCGCTTCTTCAGGCCGAAAAGCTGGCAACAGTTCTAGACACTCTTCATTCGTCTTCTTTTGGGCTATTATATCGCAATGAGCAGCTGTGTCTCGTTATTTATCCAAGCAAGTCAGCTGACTGGCAGGAGCCTCCGCTGCCGACATCACCAGCACCGACAGGACATGTATTGCGGTACTTGGCATTTATGCCTGCAGCCAATTTTCAATCCAAGGACATGTCGCTTGAATTCAATCCAGAATATCTCTCAGGTGTGGGAATTTTTGATAAGCAGCTGTATCATAAGTTACTTCCCACTGCCGATCAACAAACAAAAACACAGCCCACCGCGGACAGCTTTTTTCTGATCTTCCCCCCATCGGCGAAACCGGAAGAGGACCTACTTTGCCGATGGTTAAGGCTTTTCAGCAAGAAATGTGAGATTCGCTCCTGTGTGGTTTCAGGACACTGGGCAAAGTTTCTTGAAGCGTCCAGAGGATCAGTGATACTTCATCAAGACTGCGTTCAGTCATTATATCGCTTACCTCATTTCTACAAGCTTTTACACAGCCGAAATGAGGATTACAATTTCTGGATCTTTCGACTGCCGTTTTATTCTCCAATATCGGAACCAAAATCAATGAATGTGTATCTAGAGCAAGTTGGCATCGCTCTAGATTGGGCCTTTCCGCCAGGTGTTGTCGTACTGGCACCCCCTAGCTTTTTTATTTCGCAGCCCATGCAGGCATATAACCTTCTGAAGTGGACTTGGCACAACTTTTCAGATGAAGCTCCAATTTACCGTAACGGCAAGCTGGTCGTATGCCACGGCATAGACGAATGGCTGCTTTCTCTGGCAGTGGAAAAAAACCAAGCCATGCTTGATCTGCGCGAGCCGAAACAAACATTGGAAGTGCGAATGAAAACCTTTCATCTCATGCAAAAGCTGCTGGAGCAAAACCCTGATGATATGACATCCCCAATTGTCTGCGCGCCGGTTCATATTGACGGCAATGATGAGCAAAGTCTCGTCAACTGGTTTGGGTGCTGGAGCATATCCAAAATTGACCAGTTTCGAAAATTCAGCGCCATTTGTTCAGACAATGACGACAGTCGGAGAATGTCACGATCTATAAATCGGTCAACTTTGCGTGGGCTATTTTCCGGATCTTATAGCCCGAACCACAATAGGCTAGATACGGAACGCCTTAGCATTAAATTGGTTCCGAGCGATTCGCAAAAGTGTTTAACTACATACCTGAAGGATGTCTGCAACAACGCAAATGCGATCAAACGGAATCCGCTTGTGATTTGCCCCTGGCCAGTTTTCCAGTACAACGGCGAGTCGCGATACGGTGACGCAAGCCAGTGGGTGAACTTTTTCGCGGAAAAGTATATTAGTCCGATCGTCAATGGCAACAGACAGGCTGGACTTAAGAATACTCAGCTTGGATTCTTTTATACCGCAAATGACGACAATTATCAGAGTCATCCGCAAGACTCACAGCTCGCCCATCCTTGGGTGGCGCTTGTTCGGCCAATGGAGCTATACAAAAAGCCATGGAGATACTCCGAGCTGCTCATTTGGGACTACCGCCTTCGAGATGCCACCCTTGAAACGCAGACCATCGCTGAGTCCAAACTGTCATCTGCGCAGAGACATCTCATTACCGAGGTGACCAAGCAGTACGCCAAGATAAATCTTCCACTAAGCAAAGTGTGGGTTGGCGGCTTCAAGGCATCCAAGTCCTACTCGAATCAACTGGACATCACCCTTGATTGGGTGACTGCAGCGATGGAGAAGGTTAAAAGCTGGCTCCCACTGCACCATGACGACTTGCTGAATCGAAGATGGAGCTTGGTGCGTCATCGGGGTACACTCTCCGCAGAACAGTCCCCCGCAGGGCCTGGGATTGCAGCGCCATCTGGTCGTGCGGATACAGATACCTCGGAGGAGCCGCAGCGAGTCCTGTTCAACCCACCAAATGCCGGTTCTGCCAATGCCATTCCGTACACAAATAGGATGTACCAGTGGGCTGTGGCACCACGCGTTCCAAGGGAATCGGAATTCACGTATGTGCCCACGCTGGAGTGGTACCAGGACCAACAGGATTCTGGTCGAGGATTTGAGCATATTCACGTTTGCTCGTGGAGAGCCTTTTTTGAGCATTACAAGATTGATGACCCGGAAAACTAGGGTTGTCCTGAAGGCATTTTTCGAGAGTCTAGTGCCTTGTGCATTGCGGATTTGGTCGACTGTGATCTCAATGGGCCGAGTTAGATAATGTAGGAGTAGTATATCAAAGCATGAGAACTGAACATTTCCCAAATTCATTCCCTTTTGACCACTTTTATTGTACACGGACATCCCTCGCTTCTATGCTAAAAACTAATTTGATATCATTACATAGTCCTCTACGCCACTCCTCTACCTTGTTGAGGCGGGGAAGCTTCTCGTGCTCAGCAGCACGCCTTTGATTCGGCGAATGTTGTCCCTTGCTTTGCGCACCTCGTCATCTGGCTCATTCTTGGACCCGGCAGCCGACATCATTCCGTAGCCGCCAGGCGTGAAGTCCATCTGAGGGAAGATCATGCGATCGAGGTCCTCCCGGAAGTGCTCGACCTGGGCCTTGATGTCCTCAAAGTCGCCGCTCTGGGAGACCACGGCATCGCGCAGGCCCGAAATGCACTTGGCCAGCTTAGTCACGCTAGTTGCGTGCTGCAGAGCGGCCGCCTGCTTGGCCTCGGGCTTTTTGGTCTCTTCGGTCTTCGTCAGCGCTTCGCTGAACGAGGTCTGCGTGCCGATGTCGCGGTGGAACATTTCGGCGGGGTCCTCGTCGTCCTCCTCGTCGTTGACCATGGTTGTCGCGGTGGAGGCCGGCGGGTTGCTGGGCGCGGCGTGCTTGGGCGGAGGCACAACCGAGACGGTGCGCTCGAGCTGGTTCACGAGCTCCTCGAGGCGGCTGGCCGTGGTGTCGTGCAGCTCCTGGCGCGCGCTGTTGAGGTTCTGAACCATGGGTTCGCCTACGTATTTGCTCGCGCCGTACACGAGCGTTGACAAGCCGACGAGGCCGTACAGCGTGTTCAGCAAGCCTTGCGTGGTCACGAGGGGTGGCGGGCGCTGCGGCTTGGTGAGGAACTCTGGGTATGTGACAATCGGCGCGCGGCCGGCCGTCGGCGATGTGGGCGTCTTTGTTGTGGTAGAGACTGTTGTTTCTTTCTCGGTGGTCTGGAAAGAGCGCGCGGCAGGTTAGCAGAGAGCATTGCACTTCTGGGAAAGGTGCAGGCGTACGTTTTCGGGTGCATCGCCGAGCAGCTTTTGGATATGCTCGTCCTCGATGCCTTTGGACTTTAGAAATATCACTTTCTGGTCGCGGGGCTCATCTTTAACCTTGTTGTCGTCAAGGAATCGTCGCGCAATCGTCAATTTGTCCTCTGTGGTTGGGCTGCCAGCCTCGCTACCTGCGTCGGTGCTCGCCGCGGGTGTGGTGGCCTCGGCAGCTGATGACGAAACCGTCGAGCTCTGTTCTGATGCGCGCTGCCACGCGGGGATGCCGTCGTCGCTCGAGTCGCTCATTCTGTATCGTGTGTGTGTTTTACGCCTGGCAGGTATACGGGCGCAGCGGGTAATAACCGGTGTGAGGTGATGCGAGGTTGGAAACTTGACAACGACGGGATTGTCTTGTGATGGCGCGGATAATATTCGGTGGGCCGCCGCCGGCTCACCAGTGACGGCTAGGATGCCGAGGCAAAAAGCTACAGTGGGGCCTCACTCCATGGGGAAAGCCGATCGCCTACCACAGGCACAGCTACGGTATAGTCAAGCTGCATAGTTACAAATACTAGATTTTATTTATTCAATGCTCATAATGTCTGATGACTGCGTCGCAAAATGTTAGAGTGCAACAAGATCGTTATGCTAGTTCCCTGTTTGAGTCGGTGCAGTGGTGGATGGTGATGCGACTTGATCGCGTGTCAAAATGGAAGCTCTGTTGCGAAGGGTGAAGTGGTAAAGCATTATTTTCTTGTTATCGATCCTCGAATCCTCGTGAGCCCCACCCGAGAGAATTAGTGCCCCTTTTTGAAGTTTGGTCGACTAAACACATGGCAGTGAGAAGCAACATTTGTACGAAGTCCTCTCCATAGTACGATATTTTGTTGTCAACCTCGAGTGCGCCAAAGGATGTAAGCCCTTTTTTGCGCTCGAAATTTGCCAGCGCATGCATCCCCTCGAGACTACCTGTCGATAAATCGCTCATTTCTGTGATATCGAAGAGCCTCATTCCTCGACCCGCGAGACTTATCGATGAGCGTACCCAAGCGAAGGTGCGCCTCTGCCCTGACGCTAGGCAAATAGACCAGACTGCGGTATCATTACTTCGGTGTGTCAGCTCAACCCACCCATCACTGTGCTTTGGATGGCTTTTTCCGTCGTGTAGACTGCCCGCACTGCCAAGGCGAATCTCAAACGTGGAAGAGTTCATGGGCCGCCGCACCAAACCGCAGATACGCTTCTGCGAGTCGTCGTGGAGCACCATGAATGGGCGCTGCGCGTTTGTCCGGGGCTTGACATCGAGACTGTAGCTTGAGCAAAGGGTGATGGTTTCTGGTGATATTCGGTATCTTTCGGAGAGAGGTGCACGGGCAATGCGAAATGTGTCGACTGCGGCCGCCATTGTAGAGTAACAATGTCGAAGTGAATGCGCAAATCGAATAGACAGAATAAAATAGAGACTCTTGCTGAATTGATACACTCTCATAATAGCCAGGATACAGCCGATTTATACCTCTCGGCCGCTTCGATCTCAGCCTTGCGGTCGCCCGATGACGAAGCGGCGCTCACACTAGTCGCCCGGCTTACATCATAGTGGCTCAAAGTGTACATCTCTGGTGCAGCTTACAACCAACGTCTGGCAGAAACTTGGCAAGGCTGTGAAGTGCGATTGAAGCGTGGTATTAGGCGACCGGCTGCGAGACTGCATTGAAGATCGCGAGCCCTAGCCTGCTGAGACATCTGATGCTGGCTAGTAGGAAATTACCTTGGTTGGGTGTCATTCGTATGCAATGCAAGCAGCTAAGAGGTATTCCTAATCGTGTGGCCCTATTGCAGTATGGAGAGAAAGAGGGCCAGAAGAAGAACGCACTCGGTTCTGTTGGAAAGTTGCAGTGAATGCGGCGAGATACGAAAGCACCTGTGAAAGATTCTGCATGTTTCTTCCAGTGGTTTTCATTCCCATCTGTTTTCGGCACCGTTTGTCATGTCCTGCCTGATACCCTTTGCTTTGCTTCTTCTAACTATCGCGCTTCTTACTGTTCAACTGTACATGTCTCTACAGGTTTACCCACAGAGATTAGATACATCCGAGCGGACAGGTAATTCGGGCGTAAAGAAAATACTTAATAAAATATAAATTTCTCTTAATAGATATATAACTTTCTTGTATGCTTTCTTTCTCTTGTATGTTTTGATTTTCTTATTCATTTTACTCGTCTTATTTACTTTATTTTGCTCGTTCCTTTGGGAACGCTCGATTTTTCCTGTTACCCTGGTGCCTACCTAACACTCGGCGCGGCGCGGATAAGCCCTGGAAATACCCACGCCGGGTGACGCGACACCAGAGCGTACCAAAGACTGGATACCCGGCTCCCTGTCGGCTCTCCAAATTCCGTCGCAGGGAGAGAACCTGCGGCTTCTGGGTTAGTTTGGCGCTGTGCCGTGAACAATCGCTACGTGTTACGGGCTACCAGGACTAGCAACAAGTCCACTATAGCGTACTTTAGTGCTTCTATCGGTAAGTTGATCATTCGTTGTAACGCCATTTGCTCTGGGGCTAGTCTGGGCGAGGAAACGTGGCGTGGAGCGTGAATCAAGGCTTCGCGGCCGCGAAAAGCAGGATCCGTCGGCCGCCAACTCAAGTGAACTGGCTTGGCCGCTGGTGCTGGCGGCGCCTGGAAGCGGCAAACACAAAAAACTGCAACCTTGCACCGCTGCGCTCCTGCATCACCCCTTGCTTCGCAGCAAAACGCATCCCCTGGAACCAGAGCAGGTAATCATCAAGCCCGCCACCACCCATTGCGCATCGACGGCCTGCAAGCTGTGATTTTAGCGCATCGCATCTCCCTGATCCGACACGCATACGCTCTCACTCGCCCGCACCTCACTCACCATGGCATCTCGCCCCAAGCGCTCGGCCGCCACCAAGGCGACCGAAAACATCTCGGTTCAATCGAAATGGGCTGACAACGAAAGAATCGGCGACAGTCCCGTTCCATCCCGCCGCTCAGGACGCTCCGCCGCGTATCGCGACGCGCCTTCATCACCAGAATCAGGCAGCATGCCCTCCCGCTCGCGCCAGTCTGCCCGCGGCAGCCGTCGCTCTGAACAGTTTGACGGCGGTGAAATTGTCACTGGAAAGCGCAACCGGGGCACCAAAAAGAGCTATGTCGTCGACTCTAGTCCCGACGACGACGATGAGGACGACATGGAGGATGAAGTCGAGGTCGATCTCGACGAGGAGGATGCTGAAGGTGAGGACGAAGTAGACATGGATGCTGAAGGCGAGGATCTCGACGCAGATGGCGATGTCGACATGGATGCAGGACCACCTCCGCGTCGCAACAAGGTAACCTCTATCAAAGTCTCGCGCTCCTCCAAGCCTCGCAGCGCTGCCAGAGCAGCCGCCTCACGCATCGTTGCAGATGATGACGATGATGACGATGACGAGCTTAGTGAGCCAGATAGCGATCTGGCAGACGATACCATGGGCATGGGCGACGAGACAATGGCCGATGAAGATGCCGAAGGGGAAGAGATTGAGGTTGCCGGTGATGGCGATGAGGATGAGGAGGAAGATGAAGAAGAGGACGAGGAGGAGCAAGATGAAGAAGAGGATGCAGAAGGCGAGGCAGACGTCCAAGAGCTCGATAGTGACGAGGACGGCAGTCGCGCGGGTACACCAGACTTGGCGAAGATGACCAAACGCCAACGAGCTCGCTTTGACGAGCAGCCACAAGAATACATGAAACTGTCCGACGGTACGTACCAAGCGATACCCGTTACAAGCAGCTACAAGCACGAAACTAATCACTTTTACAGAGGTTCAAGCAAAGAAGGTTTTCACCGCCGAGGAGCTGTCAATGCGCCGTCAGGAGATGGCTCGTCGTAGACGAAACCTGAGCGAGAAGCGTAACGAAGAAGTCAAGGTACGACATGCAACGGGCAGGATGCGTCTCTTTGAGAAGCGGGCCAAAGCTAACCACGCCGATAATAGATGGAAACCATCAACAAGCTGCTCAAGAAACAAGCACCCAAGACGAGCAAGAAGGGCGCCCGTGGTACCTCACCTGAGGCCGGCGCGAAGCCGGCCGACACGCTGATTCGGTGGGTGAGCAACAAGAGCGGCAGCAGGGTTGCCGTGCCCGACGAGATCATGAGCGGACCAGTGGGCGACGTGTTTGGCCCGCCCGGCAAGGGTAGTGGCGCAAGCAAGATGGTGGAAGAAGTGGCGTAAACTGCTACCCTTTGGCCAGGTTGAGCCTTGGGCATGGGTACCTTTGAGATTGGAGTGATTTGGTTGGCTCGGACTCGGCGTAGGCAAAAAAAGCAGCTGCGTGTCTCGGCAGCGGGAAACCGGATAAGAACCCTAGTCTGCTGGACTCATGCATGCGAGGCGGGCGAGGGAGTTTTCGGCGTTTGGACGGGCTTGTTGATAGGTAGTTTTTCCGCTCTGTAGCACGGGACAGAGAAAAATAAATACTTGCATTTTTTAGTGGGAAAACTATCTGTGCTTTAATTTATCTGGACGTGTAGTCCTGCTTGTCCTTGGTGGGTAAAAGCCACTCTCATCTGCGTCGAGGACGGGCCCTTGAATCACCATCGTGCGGGTGCCTCATATCCAAGAGTTTCGACTTCGTGATTGATCAAGACTATGGCCACTTTTCGTTTCGCTAGCTAGCTTTCTTTTCTCTTCTCTATCCTCTTCTTCAGTCAAAGAAACAGGGGCGTTGACCCCCGAAAAGTCTTCAGCTTGTACACTGGCCGCAGGAAGCTCAAGTCACGTTTGCCCGCCAGGTGTGGGAGCTGGTTACACAGGAAAAAGGCGACTCGCCCACCTCACTCCGGACAGTGTGACTCCCCCTCCATCTGTCACGTAGCCGAGTCACACTTTTGTCTCTGCATTTTAATTTGTCCATTGTGCAAATCCCGAGTTGCCTTCTCCTGCGTGGACAAAGAAAAGCTCCGTTTCACGCTATACAATCCTACAATGACTTGCGTGGTACTAGCTTGACATTTCGTCCCTGGGTCTCTTTGACAACAGCGCGAGGGACATGAGAGGCAGAGCGGCTCTAGCCATCCCTGGACGATAAAAATAAAAATATCCGAAATACCCCTCACGTGCTACGGGCGCCAGCTGAGCAAGCAAACTTCCAAAGTGGTAAGGCTTGTCTTCGCAGCGCCCGCGCCTGTTGGTGTGCAAACTTGGTCCGTGGGCCGCCCTCCTTCGCTGTAGCAGAAGGTCCTCCAGCGCCTGAGCCCCAGGGGTCGTGGCTTCATCATTTGGGCGGCGCCCCCAAAGTTACCTTCAGTTCGTCTTCACATTTATCCTCTCGGGCCATCGCTGCCTTGCGCCACTTTCTTTTATTTTTATATCTTTTTCTTTTTCTTCTTCTCTTCTTTGGATATGACTTCATTTCGTCGTTTGGACTGCACAATTATTTCTGCTCTCGAAAGAATCGAAGGAGTCGGATTCATCCTCTGCTTCTTATCATCTTATACCAGGCATTTGCAATTACCACGATACCCACGACAATTTTTGTTCGCTTGATATTGACGATTCAATTCTGTCTGTTCCAAGCTCCCGAAGAAAGAGTTTTTTGACTACAACAATATTCTATACAAGCTTCAGCCACGCAGCTCCTCGGATAGATATTCAACTACGCTGTCATGCCTCGTCCCACCATGAGCAACCCGTCAAACGCTGCATATGCGGCTGCATCGAATTTCGACTCGACATATATCTCCAACGAGGAGAGCGGTGTGAAACAAGCGGATAATGTTTACTTTCCAAGCATGGACGCGCACGATGAATTGGAGTTTGCAAAGGTTGGCTCTGGCCGGTCAGCCAGCTACAACGGCGTCAACAACGGACTCGCTTCCAGCGCGCTGCTTTCACAGTCATTTGGTAATGACACCACGGATTGGGAATCTTTCTTGAACGATTTCACGATAGATGCGATCGTTGAAGACCCCGGTAGCTTCAATACTTCTGTCCTATCAACGTCACCAGGCTTGTCAGCATCTGTTCACCATACCCCGGACACTCAAGACAGCGGTGGCTGCGCGACTATCAACATTCCCGGGGAGGGCGTTAACGATACAACTGCCGCGCCAGAAGCTTCTATCGAGACAAATTCACCCATTGAAGGCACTCAACAACCAGTGGCTAGTGCTGTTTTAGGTCCAGACGGTGATGACTCCGCCCAGCACATTGCCTCCCCAGGGCCGTATCTAGCCACAGCGGCCAATCAGGCTGCAATGATGGCGGCCGGGGCCAACGTTTATACTGCTGCATCTCTGGGGATCCCTCCATCTGAGCCGGTTTTGGCCATGACTACCTCTCCTCGACACCGCGTCTTTCGCATGCCAACAGACATTGGGCCCGGGGGCGAGACTAGATATCTCGAGCCTCACGAGATCGCCCAGTATGCCAATCTCGATGCTGCGAAGCCAAACATAATACTGCCTCCAGATTTGGAGAAGCACATGTATTATCTTCCTGGGCAACATCCTAGCCAGCAACGCCAACAGCTACAACAGCACCAGCAGGTGGCGCAGCAAGGCCCACCGCAGCAGATGAATCAGCCAATGCTGCTTCCACAGGGCCAGAACGTACCCGTCTTCCGGCAAGCATATAACCAGCGGCGTCCTCAACAGACACAGAGAGTGCCGCAAATTCAGCAGCCCTGGCAGCAAGTGGGTGTTCGACCTCTCCCAAACCAACGTGTTCAAGGTCACAATGTTCCTTTGATGCAGCATCCCCAGCATCCCCAGCGTCCCCAGCATCCTGTGCATCTCATTCAGTCTCCGCATCCCCAGCATTCTCAACACCAGCAAAGCATGACGAGTCCACAGCAATTACCACAACAACACTTTTTCCCACAGCATCAGATATTTCAGAGTGTTAATAACTTCCAAACTGGTATGCAGGTCCCTCGCTCAACGCAAGTTCGCCAGTCAATGCATCCAAATGCTGGCCAAGTGAACACAAAGGAATACCAAGGGACGCAAAATCAAAATCTCGAATTGTGGTACACTGCGGACGGATATCAATCTTCAAATCGGGCAGAGAGACCCCCTAACATGAATTCGCACGAATGGGCACGAAACAAAGATTATCGCTCTACATGGAACGTCGGCGATATCTACACCGATTGGCTGAACCCAGGCTCAAATATCATTGAACCGCATATAAAGAATGTTATGAAAAAAGACATCAAGCTCGGCATGTCTTCGCAGGATGCAGTAAAAGCCGCGATTACCGATGCATTTGTGCGAGGAGCTGCATGGGCCGCCAAGACGATCTTGACAAAGATGGAGAAGGAGATTAAGGAGGAAGGCACAATGCTGGGCTTTCGGGCTCATAAAAAGGTTAAGAAATTCGAGATGGATCAGGCTATGGTGGAGCAAATTGTCAAGACAAGCACGCCATCTATCCACGGAGCTCAATGTGCGAATGTTCTTGCTTGGGCATATGATGAATTCTATCCCGGCGTTTTCTGTCAAGAAGGCAGCAACGGCAAGCCACGAAATCCACAAGAAATATTTCAAGCTTGGAATAATCTTCGGGGAACAGTATCCAAAGACCAGCTCAATCCGGTACTGTTTGATACGAGCACAGGCGTGACTGTGATGACCGACATTAAACCGGACCGTCCGCCGGTGGCTCATGTGAGGTCCTTTGCGGTTCCTTGTGGACACCAGCCAGCTATTAAGATTGCACAATTTCCCGGAATGAATATCAACAATCCACAGGCTACACCTACAGGCGGCCAGAGTTTCTTCACCAACCCAGAGGTACCCGCAACGATGGCTATGCAGCAGATGAGACGGACAGACTCGACGGTACCGAATCCGAAACCTAGATCGCAAGGAGGTAGGATGCCGCCCAAGACGGCAGAGGAAAAGAAGGAGACAAGAAACCGCAAGGCTGATGAAAAGATTGGATGGACCCTTTTGGGCCAGTCGCGCAAGATCGATGTCGATGGCGTCCAAGTCACGTCATACCTCTGCAGTGATCGCGAGTCGCGCATTCTGGACGGACAGAGACTAGAAGAAGCAAAAGAAAGGACTGCCAATATGCAGCGAAAGCAGAGAGGCGCAAAAGCCATGGCTGATGCTGCAGGCCTCAGCGTCCACATCACAACCACCAACGAGGTCCCCGCGGTGGTTCAAACAGGCACCGAAATGAAAAGCGCTAGTCAGATTCCCACACCTACTAACCACATGCCACCATTACAAACTACATCTCCTATTACGAACATGAATGCGGCGCAACCGACGAGCAACGGCGAGCTGAAGAAGAGGAGGGCTCCCGATGAGGCATCAATGCCCAGCGGACGGAAGAGGTCCCGAAAAGGAGCGCAGCAAGGGCCTGCGGAGCTGGACTCGTCTCAAGACATATTGTTCTATCCGACTCCAGGCCCTGCTCGCAATGACTAGGGAAATTGTGGTATTGTTAACATTCAAAGTCAAGTTCAATCTCGCGAGGGAGCAACGAGTGACAAAACGAAAGAATGGGGAGGACAAAAATAATGTAAATTACCAGATGCGTAGAATTCTAGATAAATGATGATTCGGAGTGATTATTTTACAAACAAGAGTCCTTTGGTATCTTTCTGACACACAATTTCTGCAGGCTGTTCGCGGTTGGGTTAGCGATCATCCCCCGCTGTTCTCAGCTTTACTCATGATACCGTATGCTGCGCTTCTTTGGCTTCTGCTTAGCCCCAGATTCTTTGCTCTTCCGTTTTGGAAAAGACGTGAGGATTATTGACCATGTCGTCAATATTCCAGTTATTCTTTTCTTTCTTGGCCCACGTTTTGCTAATGCTCGCGGGATCCAGCCACTCGATACTGCGATCGACAGCACACCAAGTAATATTTCGTCTCGCGCAAATATTGCACTGCGGCTTTCGTATGACGTATCTTGGGGGTGTCTCTATGATCCAACGGGGATCCATATCCTGCTGGATACTAGCTGGATCTCGACGGGTGCGACAAATGATGTCATCTACACCCAGGAGGCCAGATTTGGCCTCTCGCTGGCGGAGAAGTGTGTTGGCCCAACTGGCTGCTTGAGGCGGACGCTCTAGTACCGATGCTTTTGGAAGAGCCCATGGTATTCCATTATCGACTGGAACAGCGAAACCCGGCTTGGGATTTTTTTTTTGGCATATTTCGGAGCCGCATCCGAGCTTCAAACGATGCACCTCGTAGCGCCGTTCGTCCGACTTTTTGGATCTTGGGGATGGGTTATCCAAGACTCTAGCTGAGCACTGCGAGCACTTCAAGGATATCGGTTGCGTTCTCTGAACTGTCAGATGACCTAAATTGCTGTCGCGAAGTGCGTAGGCAACTCGATGATAATATCGCGTCACAACGTCGATGAATATGGAAGAGATATGCATACCTTTTCCTTTTTCTGATGCAAATGGCTTTTTTTTTGAAAGAATGCCACGAGCTCGAAGTAAATCGGCGATTGATTCTATTGATCTCCCATCGATTTTGAGTCCATTTTGGCGCTGGAGCCAAGATCGAAGTTCGTGAGGCAATGCCTCCAATCTTGCCTGTCCTGGTATTTCAAAATCGCCGTCACATAAAGCGTTGCATATTCCTATGGCATCGTCAATGGACATCGTCGTTTCATTATCTCTCCTTACCAGTGCAGACGCCAGAATTTTGAGTGATCCGGTTGCAAGAAAGTCGGCATCCATCTCCGGGTGCATGAAAAGATTTGAATCGTAAATTGGTTAGTTGACCTGTTATTCGAACGCAGCGCTAGTTCTTACACAGTCAAGTTTCTTGGCGCTTGCGAAAGCGGTAATTGTTCGTCGAGTCCTGTTAGCTCGACGTGAACCTCACTATCAGCGCCAACTCCATCTTCGGTATCGCCTGCCTTATCCGGCACGACTAAATATCGGTAAAGGCCCGGGTAATCGCCGAGTTTCTTGCGGTCCGCGAAGCTCATTATCTTTCTTTTTTGGCGCCCGTCGCATGCCTGGAAAGTATTCGCAAACGCAACATTCTCAAGTTGACGAAGCGCTTCGCTCTTAAGCTTGCTTCGACGGGTACGATTCTCTCCGGAGAGAAACTGATGATCTCGCGGCTTATATATGTGCTCATAGAATCCCTCTTGAGCGTTAATTCCTGCCAGCTCGGCCGCGACCCCCAGGCTCAAGTCCTGTTGTCTCCCATCAATTTTCGGCTCATTGTACATCATTGCTTCAGGATGGCAAACGAAAACAACAAATGTATGTAGGTTGTTTGACCTTCGTTCCCATTGCAAATAATTGGATGTGCCGCTGTATCTACCCCAAAGAGGGAATTCTTCCAACAAATGCGTTTTTTTATATCCTCTTTCGCACATGCGCACCTTATACAACGTCTACCACTGCTCCCATGTTCTTTCGGGGTTCATTCGTGAAGCTCTCGTGAATTTCAAGTACTTTTGGCGGATAGTCGGCCAAAGGGTCGACTGGCTCACGCCGAAAAGTGTGATCGTATATCAAGACGTTGTCTGGTGTAAACCCTGCGCGCGCATTATCTGGCTGATTGAGGCGTTGGATTCGTCTGCACCTTGTTGGCAGTAAGGGTCAGAAACAGAGAAGTTCGGGTTGTTCAAATGGCATGCCAAAGAAGCACTCAACGGCCCTTCCGGTGGAATTAGAAAGCGAATGTCTCGTTTCTGACCATACACTTCCCAACACGCAATTTCCTTCTGGGCAGCCGCATCAATTGCCTCTTGGACATCACATTGCGAGGTTGCTTGCCCACGGCGACTTTCAAGATCGACAAAAAAAGGCGTCAGGCGTTGCAGTCTGCGGACAAGGAGCTTAGCAGTGCTCGGATCCTCAAGATAGAGCTTGCCGAAGAGGCGATATGTCTCTCTACTCCCCATCCTTGCCTAGCGTAGACTTGACACGGAGGTCAGAGGAATATTTACGTTCGCAATATTCTCGACGCAAGGGAGATTTTATATTGCTGTCAATTGCAATAAAGAAACCCCTAGCGAATATTGTCAGCGTTTGCGTTGGTTGTAGTATGGGCAGTGATTGGAAGTGGTTGGGGCGCAAACGAAACACATAAGCAAACACATGACAGCAAACAGGTTTTGGTTCACTTTGAACACCTCTTAAACCGGTATTCACTCCAACTAAGCTAATATAATTATTGTAATACACATCAGCTTATTGCAAGAGCGGTTATAACCGTCGTTAGAAAGTTTGCCTCCTTTGCATGGCTGGAGGTTTGATCAGGGATCGGGCTGCTATCTAACACTGGTCCATCTTCAGCAGACACCTACAAATCTATGCTGTGGCTCTTGGAGGACAAGAAACTGCCTATAGGCAGGTGAGAAGCGGTTTAACATTGCAAAGAGGACGCTCCAGTGGGGTGCAAAAGTAGAACCAGGAAAGGCAAAACAAAAACGCTCTCACGGAGCAGACTTTCGATGTACGAGGGACTCGAACCCTCAACCTTAGTCTTAGGAGGACTACGCGCTACCATTGCGCCAGCACACCAGCGGTAAATTTGCCGCTTATTGCAAACCATGAGCCTATCCAAATTTTGAGTGCACGCAAGGGCCCAAGCAGTGGCACAAGATAATGAATGGAGTAGGCAAATTCAATTCGATGGCGCAGTTCTCATCGTGGCGAAATGGAAATTGACGCAAGTCTAGTAGTTGTATTTTTCAAGAGCAGGAAAATTACATGGTGCGCGGGAGGGTTCCCTTTTACTGGCTAGGCCTCATTGTGTGCGCTGCTTTTTTTTTTCTACAAGTCCCGTACGAGAACGTGGATGAGTGGAGCCCCATAAAAGCAGGTCGACGGGCACAACGACCGTTTGCAGAATTGCCAGGGCCGCACCATTCAACAGCGTCTCTGCAGTCCAGTCATTTCGCGTTGGCTAGAAACGAGATACCTCGACGGGCAAGCAGCACATAGTACGGTTAAGAATGGTATATGAGTGCTCAAGGTAAGGGGAAAGGACACCGAGTTACCAGCATATCGGACCCTGCACTTGGTCCCAACCGACGAGGGTGGCAAGAATTCAACTTGGGGCTCTGAGTTTGCAGTCTCCTGGGATTCGGCCTCGGGCTTTGTCTACCTATCCTAGGTAGGCCACCCAGCCACAGTGGTTCCACGCCACCTGCAGTGCGCAGTGTGCTGCTGGCCTGCTGCCATCAGTACATAGGCGCCCCCCCTGCTAGTGGTGACACTATTGCAGCGCCTTCCGGCCACCACGACGACAGGCTTGTTTGCCATTGGGCACAGGCACACCTTGACAGCTTTGAGACAGCCGCATTTTACTTGCCCTCGACGTTTTGCCTTGTTCGCTAGAAAAAGGGCTGAGAGATCATGTCTGAGACGGCAGTCGACCATGTGCCCGACGTGGCTGTCTCGAGCATACCAGGTAAGACTTGTTCACCTTCTTCTGATTGCACACTGTCTTGGCCTGTCCCTCTCCCTCTACCCGCTGCATCGTCTACACACCTCCTCTTCGACATCCCCTCTCAGGCTCCTCGCACCTGGCGCGGCCGTCTCGGTCAGACTCGAGTGAGTGGGCGTGGCAACCCTTTGAATGCGACACTAGGCTGGCTGGCAGAGCTGCTGGCCGGCAGAGTTGCTGCTTGTACTGGTGCCCATTTGCCAACCATCCAATCATGCATGCTAGTGCGATGCAGGCCACCCCCGCAAGAGATGATCCAGGCTAGATCGGCCGCTGCGGCCCTTGTAGTTCCAGGCATTTTAGCCTCAACTTCGTGGGCGCTGGACATGGGCAACATTGGCAAGGGGACCATTTTCTCAACCACTGGGCTTGAGTGGCCCTCCCCCGCAGTGCTGGCGAGTGCCTTTTCCCTTTGCGGCTGGGCTTACTGTGGCATTTGACACTAAAAGGCTGGGACGGTGACGAAGGGAAGAAGACGGAAAAAATCTCCTTCTCTTCACACCTCAACCCTTTATTGTCGAGAAAAACTCTTTTCCTGTTTCTTTGGCGTCGTTGTCGCTTTTTCAGCTCGTGGGTGTTGTTTCGGCTGCGGGCTTGTCACTGCATCACCCTCTCTGCTCTGCATCCTTAGTGAGGCGACCATCATCACCGCTTCTGCACCTTGGGGCCCTGCACCCCAGCCAGAACCACAAGACCAAGTACCACTTCAAGCCACTCGGCGCGAGCCCCCGCGTCCTTTTTGCGTTGCGCCTCCATCTCTTGTCATAATAACAGCCTTGTGACTCGTTCCTTACCATTTTTGCTCGCGTCCTACAGCATTTCCTCTCCCGCCTCGGCCCAGCATATCCCCGCCCTGGTAGGTTCCCTTTTGCTTCGCTCCACTGTCCCCGACCAGCCAGCCTGCTCTCGCTTGACAGCTCACGATACCTCGCGTGTCACCTACCTTTCCCCTCACCAGTCTTGGGCTTTTCTCCAATTCTCCTCTTCAAGACTGTTATTTCAGTCAATTACGCTGCTTCCTTTGTTTTCCCGGCATTGGTTTAATTTCTCCTGTCCATCCTCCAGTCCCGTTTTCCTCTGCGCATCACCATCTTACCCGCCATCGGCGCCTCCGATGGTCATGCCTTAGCTCACACGAGTCAACGGTGGCAAATCTTCACAAACCTTCTCTACAACAAAGAATCACTCGTTTGCTACGTCGCAAACATTGATTTTTTTTTATTTTTTTTCCTTTATCATCTCACTGCAAGCAAACTATTCTGCATACCATCAGCTGGGCCCTGGAACCTCAAATCATTTGCGTCAAGCCTCTCACCTTACCATACGCTACCGCATCCTTCACTATTCCTTCTCTGGCCAGGCCTGCTGACATTCTTCTTTTGTTCTTTGCGCAGTCGCCGCGGCCGACAACTTGCCCTCACCAAAGCCAATTGCTGATCCCGTAGTCTCTTCTACTGCGCCAGCTGCCGCCGACGACAAAACCATGATCTTTTCAGACTTTTATAAGGGTTCGCGCTCGCCGCTCGCCCGGCTGCGCAACGGCAACCCGCAGCTGCAAACGAAATTGCCAACATCCTCGCCCGATTGGGTTGCCGACGAGTATGCCGATCTTCTCAGCAAAGACAAGACGAAAAACAAAGAGGCCGTTCGCCGCTACCTCACCGACAAAGTGCGCTACGATTGGGTCTTTGACTGGCCAGCCCAGCAAGTCGCCGAATCGCCAGCCAAGCCCGCCCAAGCAGAACAAGAAGCATCCACCACCGATGCTACGGCAACCACAGACAAGGCTGAAAAGGAGTCGACCTCCAACCTGAACACTATCGATGATGGCTACCAAGTCGATGATGGCTACCAAGTCGATGATTCCGCATCCGACTCTGATAACGAGTCCGTATACAGCGTCGTCTCTGAAGATAATCTCCACTGGCGGCCCCGTGCCGAGTGGACTTCAGATATCGACGAGGAGGACGATAACAGCTCGTCTTTTGATGACTCTCAATCTTCGCTGAAACTCGCTGCGATAGCGCGCCAGGCGAAGCGCCGCCGTGCAGTTCGCGAAGAAGCATCCTGGAATCCCGGGCTGGCGTGCTTCGAGGCCCGGCGCAATGCCTGGACCGGCGCAAAGACGGTGCGCGTACGCTCCAAGCCCGCCGCCATTACGCCCGCTCAGCCGATTTCGCCACGCTCTCCTCGCCGCTTCTTTTTCCGCCGCAGCATGTCCAGCTCACCGCCTAGCGTCGCTGCCACACTGGCGGCAGCCAACGCCGCCAATGCCGACCTCTCTGGAACTGCATCCGACTCTTCCTCAATTCCCCACGATGAGCTGCGCAGAGCGGACTCTCACGCCGACGGAAGCGTCAGCAATACGCCCGCCACTTCGACTGAAGAAACTCGCACCTACCCGGTTGAGACGCTGCTCCCGCTCGCGCAGCCCATCCTGCCACCGAGCAATCCTCTGCGAGCCTCCATCACTCCCAACGTCTACATCGGCCTCTACGACAAGGTCATCCTTCATAACCTTCAGCCTTCTTGCCCAATCAACCTCGCCGACATGCTGCGTTCCTGCGTAACCGGGTGGAAGCGTGACGGTGAGTGGCCGCCTCGCTCCACGCCGTACAACCCGCCTGCGCCGAAAAAGAAGAACCCCAGGCCCAAGAAGCCCGCCGCCTCTGCAGCTCCGGCCGCGCAACCCACGGAGCAGGACGCGAAGGCTAGCCGGAGATTGAGCTTCCGGCGAAGCTTGCAGCGCGCCTTCGGCATGGGCCCGCTTCCAGGCCTTGGTGAAACAGCATAGACAGCGGCTGTACATGAACGAGTACGAACTATTTACGACTGTATTGGGAACCATTGGACGAGCAGCGTGAAACGGAATTACGCCATTTTATACCCTTTGCTTTTTCGATATTTGCCTTATTGCCATTATGTAGGAAATCATGTTTGAATTTTTAATCGGGCACGGAAAGCTGGCTGGCTTTCCAGGAGTTCTCTTCCACTTTGGAATTACGCTGCTTTTCTTAATTTTTTCGTTGCTGGAGGAGTTTTTACATCTGTCACATTTCTTGCATATACCCAAAGCGGAATGAAATCTTGTTTGCAATCAGTCCACTCCATGCCTCTCACTGCGCAGCATCACGCACCTCACGCCTGCACTAACATGTTCGTAGCCGAGAAAATTTTAATTGAGCTCTTGCTCTATCGAAAGACAATCTAAATTTCAAACAACTTTTCATTGGGCCTCTGCACCAAGCCCTCCATCACGCTCACCAAATCACTCAGCAGGTCCTTGGCATACTCACCCCAGCTCTCAAACGTCACAATTTCCAGCGTCACCCTTTTGCCGCCTTCGTGCACAAACGCCTGGATTTTCCATTCTCGCAGAGGCTCCTCGTGCACATACAGCGTCTCATATCTGTTCTCTGCCGATTTCTCCGTGTTTTCTCGGGAAGCCACGTGCGACACATCTTGATGCACCACCGTGTCGAACCACCACTGTTCCTGTCCGTCTTCGCCAGTCATGCTCGTCTGTTTATCCCATCCCGTGTTGCAAAGCTCGGAAATCTCCTCCAGGCTGATGCCTTCGTATCCTGCGCTCTCAACATGCTGCTTCTGCACAAAGGCGAGCAAATCTGAGCCGGTCCAGGATTCGTCCATGCGGACACGCAGCGGCATGTACTGCCAGCACGGTCCCGTCACGGTATCGGCGTTGGTGAAATCGATTCTGCGGCCGCTGACGACTTCGCCAAAAACGACATCCCGGAGCCCTCGCCGGCGCGCGAGGCATAGAGCCCAAGCCGCAGTGGGCAGGGACGCCACGGTGACGTCGAGGCTCCGCATTGATATGTCCAGACTTTGCTCAATGGCGAAATGCTTGCGGTCAGTGAGGTGGATATCGGGACGGAGAGTCGTGATGGTGGAGCCGGCGAGGAGCTTCATCCAGTACGGGATGCTGGCGGGCACCGCGTGCTGGATGACGCGGGCGACGTACGAGGAGAAGGGCACGGAGGTCTCTGGCGTCGTCTTGGCGTAGAGGGAATAGAGTTGACGCAGCAGGATGGGCAGGCACATTTCGTCGTACTGCGCGTGGGAGATGCGGAAGACGAGGCAGCTGCGGCGCGACGCGGGGCCGGCGACGTACAGCCACTTGACGAAGCTGGAGCCGAGCGGCATGGGCTTCTCGGCGTCGGTACGACAGAGATCTTTGGTGAACGAGGACAGGTCCCGGAGAGGGTCTATGTACGCATGCTCCTCGAAGGGTGCGGCGAGGGAGTCGATCACAGCGGCGTATCCCTTTCCGGCCCCCTCGACAAAGACGGTGCGCAGGATTTCGTTGCGCGCAATGAGTTCCTCGCAGCATTGACGGAGGTGGACCAGATCAACTTGTTCCTCGAAAAAAATGAGCTCGTAACGTGCAGAGAATCGAGGCTTTTCTGTCGTGCCCCGGACCGCAATCTGTTGCAGAAATCGCGTTGGCAAAACATTGGTGACTGCCCACTCTTGGTTCTCGAGTTGTGGCCGCACGACCTCGGCGACAAAAGCACTCGTGTCTTCAATCCCTTGAAGCAGTGCAAAGGGCTCTGCAACAGTGTTGGAAGAATCCTCCTGTACTTCCGCAACCTCAGAAAATTCCATCACCGCGGCCATTTCGGCCAGAGTCTTGTTGTTGAACATCTGGGCCACGGTGAGGCGGAGACCTTCGGGTCGTGCCTCGGAAGCAAGTTTCATGGCCGAGATCGAATCGCCACCGAGCAGGAAGAAATTGTCCTCCAAGCCAATTTCCGTCTCGGGGGTGCGCAGCACGCGACTCCACAGAGCTCGTAGTTTGCGTTGGCGCTGCGAGATTGCAGATGCTCTAGGCCTCCTTGGTGGGACAGCATCCGAGGCATCTGCAACGGCCTGATCACCAACGACCTGGATCATGCCTGCCTTGTCATACTTGGCCAGTTTACCAGTCTTGTACAACTGACCGGATGATGCGGAAGGACGCAGCTTTGAGAGCCACTCTGGAAGAGGGAGTTTCTGGAGCTCAACGGATTGGGATGTCTGAATTGTGAGCTCACCAATTCCACCAGCAGGAATTATCCTGCTAGGGTCTCTCGATCGCACGATATATGCAGCTGATGCACCATTATAGTCTTTCAATACCGGGTCTTTGTTTGCTTTCGTCAGGATATCCTGAAGTTTCAAGGTGTCAACATCTGACAGCAAATGTAATGTGTTGATGATTGAAGTTGTGCTCTGTGCAAGCTGTCGCGCCACAAGCTTAAACTGAGTCAAGACTTGTTGCATGGTGGCCTTGTCAACCGTCTTGGAGTCAAAGCTGGCCATCACCAAGAACCCCTTCGGGTCAATAGAGCAGACTAGCATAAGTGCATACGTGTTGAACTTGAGTGCTTCCTGGGCAGCCTCCGCATCACCCGCGGGAACCAGGCAGTTGGCAGGCAGAGTTGGATCCAGAGGTGCTGCATCGTCGTCCGTGCTTGGGTGCAGCACGAGACCAGTCCTGAGCTCGCACGCTTCTCGCGCGTCTGGGCTAAGTCGGCGAATATGTTGCAGACCGAAATGCTCGTGAGAAATCTGATCAATGGTCTGCTCTTGGATGGACTGTAGATACTCGCCAACTTGGACCTCAGGATCGACCTGCACACGAACAGGTACCGTGGTGATCATGGGTCCTTCGATTTCTTCGGCACCTAATATAGGGGCGTTTCTTCCTGTCAAAGTCTCGCCAAAAACGACGTCTTCGCTGTTGATGTATTGCGAGGCCACGATCGCCCAGGCACCTCTAATTAAAGTCGCCACAGTGGCATTGGACTTGGGCAAGTCTTCGAGGGAAACGTATTCTTCCAAAAGTTCGTCTGCTTGGGTTTGGTAGCCCTCGTGGGGAAGCGTCGGGAATTGCATTCGATAGGTACCTTGCAGCTGGTTTTTCCAATACGTTTCCGACTTGGAGCCATCCTTGTTAATGAGATACTTGATAAAGTTTCTGAATTCGGCAGGGCGTGATAGCGACTTGCCTTCACAGGCTTGGTTGATGCGTTCCACGATTAGGGGCATCGCCCAGCCGTCGTACAGGGCATGATGCATTGTCAGAACGAAAGACACTGTGTTGGCATCCCTGTCATTGATGACGGCATATCGAATGAGAGGGCTGCCTAGGTCCATTGCGGTCTCACGATCGGCTACCAGGTAGTCGGCAACCTTGGTGCCGTTGAAGTACTCAAATTTGCCATTGACAACAACTTGAACCAGGCCGTATCCAGGAACCTGTACGATTCGAGTTCGCAAAATGGGGCTGCTCTGAGATGCCTTCTCAAACGCTGCAATAAGGTTCATCGCAGTTTCGAGATCTTTCAGCACCACAACTCTCTGTGCAACATAGGCTTCCTTGACCTTAGCAGAGAGGGCCATCAGAGCCTCTTGCAGAGGGGTGCAGGGGTATACATCTTCAACAAGCTCAGATTCAATACCACAGAGAAAAGCAGCGTCTTTTCGTGCGGATTCTTCGCTCCAAGATTTAGGTAGCAGTGAGAATGCCTCAATTTTCTCTTGTTTTTGTGACGATAGGTCTGCGGTCTTGCTTGCCATTATAGCAAGAGAAGGGCTGCTGAAGATATCCGCCACAGTCAGTGCCAGGCCTTGCTCTCTGGCAGCAGCTACCAATTTCATTGCTCTGAGTGAGTCCCCACCGAGTCCAAAGAAGTTGCTAGCCTTGAATACAGTCGTTTGTGATCCCAGTACGAGAGTCCAAGCAGATGCTAACTTTTTTTCGGCCTCGGTTTCAGGGTTCTCTTGCGGTCCTTGTTCTGCCTGTGCTTTGCGGAACTTGGATCGAGGCATCGTTGCCCCGATTTCTCGAAGCCTCTTCCTGTCTGTTTTGCCAGAAACCATTGACGGCATAGAGCTGAGGGCAACAAAAGCGGCAGGTATCATATACCTTGGTACTCTGGCTCCCATCGTAGTATCAACAATGTCGATGGCAGCTGATAATTCTGCTGAGGGTTCGATAAAAAGTTCGTCATTGGTAGCGCTGGTGCGAGAAATTTCGACCAGGAACGCAACCAACGTCGGGGACCCATTTTCTGGCTTAATCACTTCTGCGGCGACTTTCACACCCGCTGGCAGACAAGATTGGAGATGATGCTCAACTTCCGCCAGTTCAACGCGCTGGCCACGGAGCTTGACCTGCTGATCTTTCCTTCCAACAAACTCTATGGATCCGGACAAGTTCGTCTCATATTTGACTAGATCACCAGTCTTGTATAGTCTGCCGCTTCGACCTGCATAAGAACCAAAGCCTGCCTTGAGCCATGTTGGGTCTTCGATGAACACTTCTGCGGTCTTTGATGGCTCTCCGAGATATCCAATGCCGACAACAGGGCCTTCAATGAGGAGCTCACCGACTTCTCCAACTGGAACAAGGATGTTGTGGTCTTCTGGGTCCACCAGCCACGTAGTACCTCCAATTCCCTTGCCGATACCTGTCGACACGTGAAGAGTGTTGTTGATAGTACAACCAACTGTACATTCTGAAGGGCCATAAGCAATGATCAAACTTGTAGATTTGCTCCATGCCGCTGCATCACTTGAAGATACAGCTTCTCCACCAAGACCTAGTACGTCGAGAGAAGGGATAATGTCAGAATCCAAAACTCTGGCCACAGAAGGCGTCATGTGGACCATATTTGCCTTGCTATCTCGAATGGCGCCACTCAAGTCATTCATTCGACCTTGCTCGGATGGAACGCAAATTTGACCACCGCAAGCTAATGTACACAGCATACAGTCAATGCTGACGTCGAAAGCGTAAGAAGGAAAGTCGAAAACGCGCGAGGTAGACTTGTAACCGACTGCAGCCGCGCGCGGGATGGCGCCGCTGGTGTAGTTTTCGTGTGATATAGACACTCCTTTGGGCTTTCCAGTACTGCCTGAGGTGAAAATGACGTACATCAGAGACGATGGCGATACAGTAGGAAGTGGCTCTGAAGACAGTGGCAAAAGAGTGTCGAAGATAGCCTGAGAGACAGCGAGGACGGTCCCTCCGCCAGCAATTTTAGCTCCCAAAGTACTCTGCAAAGCTGATGTAATTACCAGCTTCGCGCCTGTCTGTTCGACAATGGTTTGAAGGCGCGCTTCAGGTTGGCTTGGGTCTGTCAATGAAAAAGATGCCCCAGTCTTCATTACGGCAAGGAGCGCAACCACAGCCCACATAGACTTCTCGAAACATAATGGCACCGTGATGCCCGTTCCGATTCCTAGAAATCGCAGATGTAGAGCCAAATGATTTGAGAGCTCTTCAAGCTTTGAGTAGGTCAAGGAGCCGTCCCACGACTGGACAGCCACATCTTGTGGTCTTTGGCTTGTCTGTTCTGATATAATGTTGTGCATGCATCGTTGGATGTTGTCTGGCACAATTGCATTCCAGCGCCAGAGCTGTTCGAGGTCTCGCTCTGGGATGCCCCGCTGCTGGTCGTCTGTTTGCTGGGATCTTTGCTCTGCGTTGACGTCGCATTCTGCTCGGCTGTCGGGATTCGTGCCAGGTGCGTCGGATGTTGCCTTCTGCGAGCTGCTCCCGAAGGAAACGTCGACAGCGTGGGCCCCTCCGCCTCCATGGTCGTCGGTGCTGCGCATTACGGATGTTGTGAAAAGAATAACCAAGACAGAGAAGAGCGGCTTGCCATTTAATGGCCAACTACAGCGTCGCAGCGCAAGGTCGGTTGCAAAAGCCGTTTACGGTTATGATTGGGCTGCAATAACGTTGGAGGACCTGGACATGCATGCGGCTAGGCATATATGGGAGGAGATGCCGCACGTCTCAGCTGTAAAGGCTGGAGATGGTATGATGCGCCAGGTCATGAGCTATAGTCAGGGTGGACGACTACTGCAAGTACCGGCCACGGAGCTCCATTGAGATGCATGTTCGGTATTACTACTGGATATCGAGCGGAAATCCCCGGGCCCTCTCGGACTGGGAAAGACTAGAGGCGCAGACTAGCGTGCTGTAGAACAATAGCACCGTCGTGTTTTGCATCTCCATCTAGTGTGCTAATGGATTGGGATGTCCGAGGCGAAGGACACGCCGCGAAAACCAAGAAATTGTGTCCACAGGGTCACGCTGATGGAGAAGCGGCGGGGTTGAAGGTGGGCTGATGTAACAGAGGCCCTCAGCCGTCAAGTCTTGCGGCACACGCAAAGATGGCGCGGCATGGGGGGGGGGGGTGAAAGTTGAGGCTCGTGGCAGGGACACTGGAGTACAAGTCGAGGTACAAGGCCGAAGCAAGCAAGTACATGCGGATCTGATAAGGATCCGGTGGGTTGCACTTCCCCCTTCCACCCCTAAAAATTGTTCAGCTGCACGCACATCTTTGTGAGCACGCCATGGAACTAAATCACTCAGGCTCGCTGGTAATAATAATAATAAATTTACAGTCGGCATAACCATGCTATCCCTGCCCCGCCGCCCCCTTGTGACCTATAGCATAGTTGAGCCGCACCCAAAAAAATTGCCGACAAGAGAGTTTATGTTTTACGGTTTCTTTTGGGATCAGACGAATCAAAAGGGGAAAAAATTGAGAGCGTGATTTTTTCTTTGAATCTCGTCCATAATTGGTGAAAATACGTGTAAGCTTGAAAGGCTTGTCTGCTTGGCTGGGTCTGCCTCAGACCTGTGGCGCCACATGTCTGCTCAGTCCAATCTAATCAATCTCTCGCCACTAACTAATTGTTCGGTAAGTAGGCTTCTTTCCGGGCTGGAGCTTCATAGCGATGCTCCACCGCTATCCAGGTACAAGTTCCAATAGCCAAGGCAGCACCTTGTAAAGCGACGTCTGTCTGACTTCGGCTATACCTTGCATAAGAGTCCCTCTCAAGCTCTTTCAACTTTCTTGCCTTATATCACTTCAAATCGCGAAAGCCAGCGTTGCAGCAATGTAGCGCCTGGGAGCATGCATTAACAGGTCCAGACCAACTGGGGAAAAGTTGGTCCTGTTCCCAGCTCGTTACTGATAAACGCAGATGACACAAAATGCTACCAGTCTAATGATCTGCTAACCAGCAGAAAGCCGCTAATACTACGTAGGCCGAGCTAGTTCACCCAGAGAGTTGGGGTGTGTCAATCTTTGCACAGAAACAATGGCGCTGCGTAAACGATCATTCGACGCCTCTTTTTTTTTCTTGCCAAGTTCTAGATGCGTTATTTTCCCAGTCTGTCTTCCCTTATTGACTAGTGCGGATTGTCCGTTTTGGCTTGTGGCGACGATGTGGTTCTGAATCCACAATCTCGTTTTTTCTTCCAGTTACTGTCGTGTTACGCACGCCCCTGCGGCGCTCCAGGGCTAGCCCATCTTATCTGATGATCTGATTAGATGAAATTCGACAAGCTGAAACTGAGCCCCAATACCGCCGAAGTGCCTCGGAAGTCCGCTCCATCGGCCTTGCTGTATGGGGTCTCGAAAATAAAATTCATATTCATATTCACTGAGCCTGCGGGCCATTTTATTGACAGTGGCGCCTGGCAGAGGTAGGACCAATGGACCCTGCACCCACCTTCAACGCAGACACATAAACAGGGTGTTTGGCATCCTGGTGTATAGACTAGTTCAGTCAGCTAGAGCCCGGCAGCTGGGATTGTTTTAGCTACCGCAGCCTTCCATTGCGTCACGTTAGTTGACCGTGTTCACCCGGTCGTGTATTAGCGCTCTCTCTTTACCAAACTTGGAACTGCTCTGTAAACTGTGCAGCAACCACGGTAACCTCTCTGCGACAACCACGAAAATGGCAACTATACCAACAAAAACGATTCGGCCGGAGGTTCCCCCCGAGACGGAAAAACTTTCGTTGCTTCATGGGCCAGTCGATCCTCCTCTGGTTGACCTTACGCTCGGCGAGCTTCTCGAGCTCCAGACGTACCAGCATGGCACACGCGAATGTCTTGTTATACCTTGGACTGGTGCACGTTGGACTTACAATGAGTTGAACCAGCAGTCTTCATGGCTAGCGCAATCGCTCCTAGACATGGGAATTGGTGTTGGCGACCGAGTGGGCATCATGGCTGGCAACTGTGAACAATACGCCGCCGTATTCTTTGCTGCCGCCAAGATTGGCGCCATTCTTGTTATTCTTAATAATACGTATACGCCAACAGAAGCCATGTACGGTATTCAATTCTCGGAGTGCAAAGTCGTCTTCACGACCCAGCGCATCGGTCGCATGGACAACACCCGGTTACTGGGCGACCTGGACAACTTGGACCGTGGCCCAAAAGTCGTCATACTGCGCGGCGATGCTGGCAACTATACCACATACGATGATATGATCAAATCAGCTTCCCGAAAAAATTACGAAAGATTGTACGAAGCAATGAGGCGCGTGAGCCCACATCAGGTCGTGAATCTACAATTCACCAGCGGCACGACTGGCCTCCCGAAGGCTGCTATGTTGACACACCAGTGAGGCTTCGTTTTTGCAACAAGATTTTCATCAAAAAAACTAATTTCACATTTGCAGTAACCTTGTTAACAATTCTCGTTTTATCGGTGACAGAATGCGCCTTACATCCGCCGATATCCTTTGCTGCCCGCCGCCTCTGTTCCATTGCTTTGGGCTAGTTCTCGGGCTCCTCGCAATCGTCACTCATGGTGGCAAGATCGTCTACCCTGCCGAAGTTTTTGACATTTCTTCTACGCTACGTGCAATTTCGGATGAGTCTTGCACCGCCGTCCACGGTGTGCCCGCCATGTTCGACTCGCTATTTCAGGCCGAATTTCCGCCGAATTTCTCCTGCGACCGTCTCCGTACCGGTATTATTGCAGGAGCGCCAGTACCTCGCTATCTGATGGAGCTTCTTGTCGAAAAATTTGGCATGACTGAATTTACGTCGAGTTATGGTCTAACTGAAGCTAGCCCAACCTGTTTCAACGCCTTCACGGATGACAACATTGACACGCGTTTGACGACCGTTGGAACACTCATGCCCCATGCTCATGCCAAAATTGTTGATCGCGATGGTAACATTGTACCGGTTGGCGTTCGCGGTGAACTGTGCATGGCAGGCTATCAACTTCAAGCAGGCTACTGGAACAATTCTGCGAAGACTAACGAGGTCATGGTGCGCGATTCGGCTGGCGTACTGTGGCTTCACACTGGCGATGAGGCTGTCTTTGATCAGCACGGCTACTGCACTATCACTGGCCGCTTCAAAGATATCATCATCCGTGGTGGTGAGAACATTTATCCACTCGAAATTGAAGAGAGACTCTTGGCACATCCTTCAATTTCTCGTGCTATCGTTGTCGGCCTCAAGAGCAAACACTATGGCGAAGTCGTCGGGGCATTCCTTGAGCTTACTCCAACAGCAGCGCGGCCCACAGATCAAGAGCTTCGGGACTGGGTGCGCAAGCGCCTCGGGGGGCATAAATCGCCTGCACATTTATTCTGGCTTGGCGAAAATGGTGTCCCTGTAGATGTGCCACTAACAGGTAGCGGTAAAGTTAAAAAGTTCGAAATGGCGCAGGTGGGCGACGAGCTACTTCGCAAGGAAACGAACGTTGCGAAGCTTTAGACTGGGACTGAACTCGACGGCGCATATAGACAAAAGTCCAATTTGCTAGAGCGCGTGGTATTATGTTGACGACTTATGAAAATTAGGTGTCTGGATTTGAATGGCTCAAGTATTTATTTTGAAAGAGTTTATCTGGGTTTAGAGGCTGTATTCAATTTTCGGTGTGACTGCTTAACATAATACCACTCTCGTATCCACCGATTCGCATAATATGGAGGCTTTAGCTACCGATTGTCGGTTACAGTTTTGGCACAAGGCCGATTCTCATTCCACCCACAGCCTTCTCTTGTTCACCCAACGGACACAGCTGGAAGAAGCGCCCACGGGGACAGCGCACAAACGCGCTACGCTTATGTGGCAAATCGACGAATTTGTCTAACCCGAATCCATGAATCAAGTCGTACATGACAACGGTGGAATTTGTGTTTTTTGGCTCGCCAACCACCCACATTGTCCGTGGGTCATCAAGAAAGAGGTAATGCATCAGGCTGCTCCACCATGCCGTGACACGGTGAGGTCCACGAAAGCGTACATCACCGACAAGAGAGTGGCGGCCACGATCGAAGTCTTCGGCGTCATAATAACCTCCTAGGCGGTCCTCCTGTAATTATTTTAGCTTACGTACAATTTTGGGGGCTCACATAGTGGGTTGTTACATACCTTTGCCCAGTACACTTCGAAGTAAGCGAAATAGGCATCATCCCACTTCGCAAGTACAGCGACCTGGTGAGGGTCCTCATGGATGTTGCGAAGGTATTGGTGGTGCTGCTCCAATGTACCTGTCTCATTCCAGCCCTGCGAAACTCGGGGATCATTCTGCCACTCATGGAAGAGCCGAAGGTGTTCTTCGTTCGTATAGTCGAGCGATACCATAGAAAATGTTTCTTTGAGGTGTGGGATCCAACGGCTGTAGATAACCGTGCCGGGTGCTGGCTTCGCAGGTCGAATTGGGTGCCAAGACTGTTGGTATCGGTCTGGATCCTGAGGGTCGCCCGCTGAGGCAACGCTGATGGTATGTTGCAGCGCTGTCAGAGGGTAGGACGAAAGAGGATTCGAGGCAGGCAAGGAAGAGGGTGATTCTTCAGGACACCAAACTGGGCGAGGGCCAAACGGCGATCCAGCGCCCTGCCAAAAAGTGCTTCGCAAGATAACAACGGTGCTCTGGGATTCCGAATTGGAAATCTGATATACTACGTAGCCTTTGGGAGGTTTAGGATGTGCGATTCCTAAGAGAACATCCTGCAGCTGCTGCGACAGCACATTGGCACCACTGCCATTGAGCTGTAGTCGCACCATTTCCATGCCCGGCCGGACAGAAAAAAGCACATATATCAGCAGCCACGCCTGCGCGAGAGTCAGAACTGCGCTGGCACCATCCCAGTAGACGTCCGAGAACGGAGAGCGGCGAGCGCGTGCCCAGGGACTATTGTTAGCAGACGCAGGCAGCTCACTTGATTTGAGGTCGGCAGGGGCAGAGAATCGCAGCCGGGATGAGTGCAGTTCGAAAGGGGGATTCTGCACAGAAGTTCCGTCCTTGAGGCATAACTGGAAGAAGTTATCGGCTGTGCGCTTGACAGTGTATTCGGTCAGATATGGATGCGGCAGCTTGATGACGGTGTCATTCGGCGCGAAGGTCGCGAGGTCGATTATGCCAGACATGATGCTTCCGCTGTCTGGTTTCGACAAGATCCAGAGCTTCACTTAAATCAAGAAGGGGATTAATAGTGCAGAAATGCGCGATTCAATTTGCAAAGACCACAGAGGCGGGATTCAGTCGGCACTTGGGCAAAAAGGTCCCGAGGTCGACTGCCACATTTCTTAATAGGGACCACCCAAAATGACCTGACGTCAACTGGAAAGGCCTGCCGATCCCCAGCACCCTTGACTGCCCTAAATTGTTCCTTGTTTGAGCGAGCAAGGGTTGGCAAAAGGACAAATCCTTGTTGCCAAAGGCGGCGCGGCACTAAGAGCTGTTGTTGGAGAAAGTGGAGGATTGCATTGCAGTAGTTTATTCACGCACACCCCCCATCTCCGCCATTCAATTTTACTGCATGGAGAAAAGAAAAGAAAGCCCACTAAGTACCTATACTTGGGGCAATAGGATGAGTTGGCCGACCACTTAAGGCAAGAGTCGGCTGCGTTCTTCACACCATTTCAACGCGACTCTAGTGCACAGTTGCTTACACAATGGGTGTCTTGGCTTGAGGTGAATTTAAATACCCCTTTCACTGTGAACTTTGGTAATCTTTTTGCGCCTTGGCCGCCCATGCTTTGCTTCATTGTGCGACGCTTGGCATTCCATACGAACCTCCGGCGAGCCCCGATGGTCGGCCGAGGTACCAGCGGATCTGATAACTTTATTGGGACGCAGCCCCTCATCATCAGCGCGGCGCCATTTTAGCTGCCCACCGCGCAGTTATGGCTGGGCCTGGCCTAATTAATGCTCGCTCCACTGTAAAGCCGTGATCTGATAAGAAAATTTTTCTTCGCCCCTTTGTCGAGTCCTTCGCATGTGGGTTAGTGCCAGGGCTCGGCATAGTGGGATCTACACCTGACCAGCTTCACTTTGCTGAGCCTTGGTTGTGCTTTCCTGACCGCTGCAGCAGCTCGCTCCCATGTCTCCAGGGTCCAGACATTTCCTTCAATTACGAAAGTACCTTGCTTCGACTTATAATACTGGTAGGACGGAAATACCATGCGCAGCGGCAAAGTATCCTGAGTGGTAACAGAAACAGTCTGGTGTATGCCATTGACATCTGCCCCATGCAGTTTGTTTGCCTATGTAGCGTCGTGGCGTGTGACTGTAAGCCAACATAGTGGCCGAAGAGTCCATTTTATGACCCCTAGAATATGTCTGTCTGCTCGGTTCTGGACATCTGAAGGGCACTTTTTGCGGCTTTGCCCAGAATATTCTATTCTGCATCATAGGCATCTCGTCATTATCCTCAGAAACGTGATTCATCGCATACATCTTTTACCTTAGTATGTAGCGACAATGTCCCTCAGGATTTAGCGCTTTAATTAGTCTTTGGCAGTACAAGTATTGAGGAAGTATTTGTAAATAGTCCATGAAACGGTTACAAAGCTGTACAGAAACATATTCCCAGCGTCTCCAAACGCTCAACCATAAACTATAAGCGTTGAATTTTGTTCTTTTACTAGTTAGGCTTGAATGCATCCACTACTCGCCACAGCAGACAGCAAAAGCTATCGATTTAGCCCACAAGGCTGTGTCGCTCTCGCCGTGAGACTGGCCCATTTTATGTGCTCATTTCCTTTTGCAAATTGTCAAAAAGCTCCGTCGAAGGTAGAAAAAGGCGAAGTCTTTCCAGCCTTCACCCTGCCTGCTTTGAAAACGTTGAAGATCACCTTCAAATTTTCCATCCGCCGGCAGAGGGCGTCTTTGTTTCCTCTCACAGAAACCCCACCGACTCTGATTTATTAGACTTCAACGCTACTGCGGTCAATGTTGTCAAGAGGTCAAAAAAAATATCAAGCCTTCCAACTCTTTGCCGAAACAAGGCGAACATGTCCGAAACGCCTCATTTTGTCGCTTGCGCGACCGACGGGGACCCGTCCACCAAGGAGCCCAGTCATGCGGTCAAGAACTTATCTTCTGACGAAGATGTCGAGTCTCTGTCCAGCGAAGCACAGGGTGGTGTGCAGGCCATGGAGGCCACCGCCAAAGTCTGGACCAAAACGACGCTGATTGTCGCCTATGTCTTTATTTGGGTCATTTATTTTGTTGATTCCATGCAGATGGGCACTACAGGCTTGCTTACACCCTATGTCACTTCCAACTTTGCGCTGCACTCGCTCACACCTACTGTTGGCATCATGAGTTCTATCATCGGTGGTGTCTCTAAGCTCACACTGGCCAAAATTCTCGATGTCTTTGGACGTCCGCAAGGCTACCTCATCAGCGTCTTACTCGCCACCCTTGGTCTCGTCATGATGGCAGCCACCAAGAACGTGGAAATGTTCGCCGCTGCACAGGTGTTCTACTGGGTCGGCATGAACGGCATTGGATACGCGCTCAGCGTCGCGCTGGCGGACATGTCGTCGCTCAAGAATCGAGGCATAGCCCTCGCCTTTTCTACGTCGCCCTTCATTATCACGACTTGGCTCAACGGACGCATTGCTGAAGCTTTCTATAAGGTTCGCTCTGACGGCACAACCTCCGGTCCTGGATTCCGCTGGGCTTTTGGTGCATTTTCTATTATCACACCGGCAGTTACTCTACCTCTTTTTGTGCTATTTGTCCTCAACTTGCGAAAAGCCATTCAGCTTGGTGTCATTACCAAAACCCAGTCGGTCCGCACTCCTCTCCAGTCTTTTCTTCATTACTGTCGCGAGTTCGACATCGTTGGCCTATTTCTCATCTCAGCCGGTCTCTCTATCTTCCTTCTCCCTTTTAACATCTACTCTTTCCAATCGCAGGAATGGCGTGCCCCAATCATTATCTGCTTCTTTATTTTTGGGGGTCTGCTGATTATCGGCTTTGCTGTTTGGGAGAAGTACTTTGCAACTGTTAAGTTTCTTCCCTATGAGCTACTGCTCGACCGCACCGTTCTGGGATCTTGTGTCCTTCCCGGCATTTCTTTCATCAGTTTCTATATCTGGAATAGTTTCTTTGGCTCATTCCTTCAAGTTGTCATGGGTCTTGATCTCACCACGACAGGCTACATCACGCAAACATTTAATGTTGGTTCATGCTTTTTTGCTCTGATTGTCGGCCTTGTGATTCGCCAGACTGGCAACTACAAGTGGCCCGTTCTGTTGTTTGGCCTGCCGATCACCGTCCTTGGTGTCGGTACCATGATCAAGTTTCGCACCCCTGGCGTCAATATTGGCTACATTGTCATGTCGCAGATCTTTGTTGCTTTTGGCGGTGGTACCAACTCTGTATGCCAGCAGGTTGCTATTATGAGCGTTGTTAAACATCAGCACATCGCTGTTGTTCTCGCCATTCAGTCCATGGCTGCTAGCATCGGCGGTGGCATTGGCCGTTCAATCAGTGGCGCTATCTGGCAGGGTGTGTTCCCAGGTAAACTCCGCGAGTACCTGCCCGAGGCGGAACGTCACAATTGGGCAAAGATCTATGGTGATATTACCGTCCAACTAAGCTATCCTGTGGGGTCGCCAACAAGGAACGCAATTCAAGCGGCATATGCTGATGGTCAGCGCGCTATGCTGATTGGTGCGACGGCCATTTATGCCATCGGTTTCGTTGCGGTCGCTTTTTGGCGCAATGTCAACGTCAAGAACATCAAGCAAGTCAAGGGTCTCGTCTTCTAGGTTTCGATATATACTGCATTAAATAATTTGCTCCTATTGTTGAATTGCACACCACTCAATTTCACGTTGTCAAATTCCCAGAGTCAAAATTCTATATTGGAAACACAAACCTGATCCAAAATCCAGTCAAAATCAAACGTCCCACCAACGCCGTTACCGATAAATCAAGGTGCACGCCATTTTATTGATACCGCCAAGTCTAAAAGCGAGAAGCTATGCCTCCACCACGGTCTCTTTTTTTCCGCCCAGCTGCATGTATTCCCAGCAAACTAACGCTGTTAGTTGATATAGTAGCAATTTCTCATTCAGATTAGACTTACTGTCGAAGCCCAAGTCATTGCGGAAGTAGGCTTGCATAATGTCTTCTCCAGAGACAGTGCCACTGTCAGGACTAAAAGCAACAGCCTTTTTGCCGACAGCAAGACCAATGACAGCTGGAAACTCTTCAAGTTCGCTGTATTTAATTTCATGTCCACCAGGAACGCGGTCGCGCAGAATTGTCTGGTGGATATTATAGGCAACATAATGGCCGCCATGCATGGCACCACCACAGCGCTTGATACCGCTCCACTTTGCGGCATCCCCAGCACAGAAATGATAATCAGCATTCGGGGTTCCCTCGACAATGGAAAGGCTAGGAAAACGTCAATGTTTGGTCATTTCTCGATTCAATACATATTACTCACTTTGGCTTAATCTTAACGAGATTGTTCTCATCAAGGGCGGTCGTCGGCATATACGTTGCGGTAGAGGCAGGCTGAGAAACAGCCATGATAACATCACTAGCAGCCATTTTATGGCCGTTCGCGAACTCAAGCTCATACTTTGTGCTGCCGTCCATCGTCTCCACACGATTCGACTTGCTCAAGCGGTGATTCATGAGAACATTGACGCCGCTCTCACGCAGCAAAGCTAAGGCAGTGTCCTTGCACTCATCGGACAGTGCCTCTGCTGAGAGCAACTTGTCGCGCGAATGTGCCAGTGTTATATCAACTCTTGGATGTACAAGCTTGAGCTCAGCAGCCATCTCAATGCCAACAGCACCGCCACCGACGACGACGACGCCGTGTTGGGCGTTGCTTACGGCATGGATATGCTCCGCAGCCTCGACAAGGTACTGCTTGCGAGAGAGCGACTGGGGCACCACGGGCCAGACACGGCGGAGACCGGAAGCAGCGACAAAAAAATCATAGCTATGCTCTGTCGCGACCTTGGTAACGGCATCGATCGTGGTAACGGTTTTGGACGCGCAGTCGACGGTGGTGACGGAACCAATGACGACTTTGACGTCAGGCCGCTGTAGGCTGGGAATATCTTGGAACTTCACCCAGGCTTTTTTGGTGTAGTCGGAATCGGCGAGCGCCAGGGGAGAACCGATTAAGTGGTCTAGCTTCATTAGAGGACGTGCGTTTAAAAGAGAGAGACTATCATAGGCGGAAAAAACTCACAGAATCCGTCGCGCTCATCGGCAATGGTGATTTCGATGTCCATTTTCTCAAAGTCTGGGATATGGGGGTATGCCTCGTCGCCAGACATGCGTGGGCTGGCACCAGAGGCCAGGTCCATCAAGTTCATGGCAGTGGAGAGTCCAGCATAGCTACCACCAGCAATGAAGACGCGCACTGGCGCAGAGTTGGGAGATGTTGCATGCATAGTCTTTGAATCACTGGATAAACGAGAAGCTGCAAGGCTAGAAGAGGTGAGGAAACAGCTTTGCAATCGAGAAGAGGAAATATGGCTCGCAGCGTAATTAAGCAACTGGCGCAGATGTGGAGCGGGGATCGTTTGCCGTTTGGTGGGGAAGATGGAGGGAGGGGATGAGAGGCGGTGGAAGTGGGAAGAAGAAGGAGATACAATGTAAAATGAAGTTTTGTGGAAGACAGCGCGCCTCGCAGCCAGAACAAATAGTTTCGGGGTGGGGTTGGTTTTGGGGAATGCGTGATTCGCGGCGGAAGCTGCCATGAAGAAGAGAGAAAAGAAGGGATTGCGGGTATGGAGAGCTAATATAGCGTGCAAATACGACAGTTGCAGAGTCAACGTGCTATGGCGGCGATGGGCATGTGGCTCAATATACAACAGCACGCACTGCCCATACAGACTCTATTTACTTTGACGTGCAAGATTGGGGCAGACGGTAGTATTTTCATACTTGCCGCCGATGTAAAAATGTGTACCAAGGCTTGTGGGAGAAGAGCGAGAACATTAGTTATTGTGGGAGCACCTTCATCAAGAGGGTAGCAGTCTTGTTGGGAGCGAAACCGCCGCGAATGCAAGTTACGGAGCTTGTCCGTTATCTGATCCGTGGCGCCCAGTGCCTGTCTTGGATTAGCGTCCCGGGGTCTCATAGTCCTCTTCGGGTACGGCATTCGCGAATAAAATAAAGGAAGACACCATCTACGTAATAATAGTTATTATTATTATTATTTTCGCCATATTGCACGTTTCTAGCACTGAGAGAACGATGTCTTGTCCCTGCGGTGGTGCGACTCGGATATGACTGACCCGCAGGGTGGGCGTACAAGGGGCCAAAGAAAACGATGATCAGATAACTCGGTACTTGGGTACTTGGACAGACATGAGTAGGCTCCATCACTTTCGAGCTCGCCCACAGATGCCAGTGCAACGCCGGTTTCTGCCAAGAATGCCGCAACCAGGGGCCACTCCTTGGCAATAGTTATTATTATTCAACGAAGAGCACATGCTGGCAGAAAAAGAAAGTGATAACCCGAAAAATGAGCCATTTTACACGCAGAGCCTGGAACGGAGCTCTCCACGTGCCTGGACCAGCTTGAAAAATTATCTGATCCGTCGCTGCCCCACAACGACGCTCCTTCAGGTCCGTAACAGCCCCGTCGCGGCAAACTGCCAGCCAGACGTATTGTTAGCCTTTACATGGATGTTGTTTTGTTCCTCATTCTTAGCATGCTTGATCTAGTACTAGTAAGCGGGCCCTACCAGTAGTCAATCAATCAATTCAGTTCTGCTTGTTTGTCCAGGCCCCTCTCCACACCCCCTTTCCGCCATGCCCACTCCGTGACAAGCTGTGTTCTGCACGTCTGCTCCTGCGCTCATGCCTTCTGCAACCCCCGCTCAATGTACAGGTACTTGCTTTTCTATTGCCCATCCGTCCCTCTACGTGGGTAGGTCCTGATTTGGCACAGCGGAGAAGGTGAAAAGGGGGTGTGAATATCGCTCTCAAGAAAATAGACATAGAAGGTACTTCTTTCTGGCTCCCCAGGTACTTTCTTCAGAGGATCCACATCCATAGCCCTGATGCTTCTTGTTACTCAAATGCCTTGAGGCAGGGAGGCCCCCGTGGACCATTGCCCAATATCTTGACTCAAGGCTCTAAGCTGGTGTCGTGCCCAGTTGCCTTATCCATTGTTGCTCAGGCGTCCGTCACCGGAGGCTATCCTACCCCTTACAAGCTTCCGCGAACCTGTGCTGCATGGACTAGTCTCAATTTCTTTGCGCTTGGCCTCCCTCTGCTTGCCGCAGTGGATCAGACGACATCAAGCCAAGAGACATCCTAGCAGCCTGGCACCTGGTCACCTTTTTGTTCCTCGCTGCACAGAGAAGCGAGCCGAGCAATCACCTTTAATCTCCCTTTTTTTTGGTCTAGCCCTCGCAGCGACTGATCGTGACCCTGCCCACATAGTGCTTGTTGACTTGTCGACGCTTGATATAGGCTTAATTTTTGCCGTTATCTCTACCTCAACAGAAGATTATCGCAACCCCTCTCGATCATGACTACAGCTTCTTCTTGAATATCGAAGTACTTAGGAAGCAATTAGGTATCGGGTCAATCATGGCTATCGATCATGATAACACGGCTGCCACCAGCTCTCCGCTAGCTCCAGAGCAGCCCGGAAACGAAAGCCACGACGCCACCATCAACCAGCACGGCACCGACGCACCGACTCGAGATGATGAACCTATTTCGACTACCAATACCACTATTCCTCTACCACTAGCCTCAATTAATGGCTCTTCCGCTACCCCAGCAGAGCTTCCAAAGGCCGCTGAAGAGGAAGAGCCGACCGCGCCATCTGCAGAGCCGATACCAACCCGGAAAGAAGCTGTATGCAATCGCAACTGAATTCCAATTCCGTCAATCTCTAATTATAATATTGTGCTGCAGTTTTTCACTTATTTCCAACTACTGGTTTATGCCAACCCAACCTGGAAAGACTATTGTCTCCTCGTTGGTGGTCTGGTTATTTCCGCTGCTGCTGGTGTACCCATTCCTCTTATGGGAATCTTCTTTGGTCAACTTGTTGACGATCTAAACCAAGGCACATGTGACGCAAAAGATCGCGTGGACGTCTTCAATACGTCTCCCGAAGAGCTGCAACATTCAGTCAATGACAAAGTCCTCAAGTTGCTCTACATTGGCATTGCTAGCTTCGTCCTCATTTACACTTACCTTGTCTGCTGGGCGATTTTCTCCCGCCGTCTTGAGGCCCGGATTCGCGATGCCTACTTCCGCACACTGCTGCGCCAGGATGCTACTTTTTATGACAAGCGTCAGGCCGGTGAGCTCTCGTCTCGTCTCAACGCCGACATGCAGACTATCCAATCTGGTACCTCGGAGAAAGTTGGTATCTGCATTGCTTGCACCTCATTCTTCCTTACGGCCTACATTGTAGGCTTTGTAAAGGACGCGAAGCTTGCTGGTATGCTCATCTCTCTGATTCCAGCATTCCTACTGCTTTCCGCGGTAGGGAGCTACTTCACACAAAAGTTTACCATCGCAATGTCGAATGCTATTGCTTCCGCCTCCTCCGTTGCGCAAGAAACTCTGTCGCACATTGCTGTTGTACAAGCCTTCAATGCTGGTCCTCGTCTGGAGGCCAAGTTTGCCTCTGCTATGAAACTTGCTCGCAGCCAGGGTATTAGAAAAGCATTTGTGGCAGCTCTGCAAGCCGGTACACTCTATTTCATCGCATATTCCGCCAATGCACTTGCTTTTTGGCAGGGAAGTCGCCAGATTGCTGATGCTGTTGGGTCCAAAAATGGTACTACAGTCGGCGACATCTACGTCGTCATTTTCCTTTTGGTAGATGCCTGCATTATTCTGGGATCTATCGCTCCTTACCTTCCTATGCTTGGCTCTGCCGCTGCGGCATTCCAGAAAGTGAGACAGGACATTGAAGCGCCTGTTGCCATTGATTCTAGCTCCGAAAAGGGCGAGAAGCTCCCGGCAACAACGTCTGGTGGCATCAAATTCGACGGCGTCACTTTTGCCTACGTGTCTCGCCCCGACCGTCCCGTTTTGAAAAACGTTTCTTTCGAATGTCCAGCTGGAAGGTATACAGCTCTCGTGGGTCTTTCGGGTAGTGGAAAATCTACCGTCGCTGGTCTTACTACGCGCCTATACGACCCCACGCAAGGAACGGTGACCCTCGACGGCCACAATCTCCGGGATATTAATGTCAGGAGCTTGCGAAGTTTTATTAGTCTTGTTCAACAAGAGCCCTCTCTTCTTGGCCGCTCAATTCTTGAAAATATCGCACTCGGTGTGCTCAACTCGCCTTGGAATCATCATCAAAAATTCCAAGCCATCATCGAAAGCGCAGTTCTGTCACAGCTTGCTGCCAGTATTCAAGCAGGAACTGACTTGGAGTCGGCAGCACAAGCTTTTGGGCCGGATGTGGTAGAACTTGTTGGTATGGTCCACGAGGCAGCCAAGCTTGCCGATGCTGCGACCTTCATCGAGAAGCTAGAGCGCGGTTATGGAACTGACGTTGGTATCAGCGGTAAACTTGTCAGCGGTGGACAGAGGCAGCGAATTGCTCTCGCTCGCGCTTTAATTCGTGATCCCAGAATATTAATTCTTGATGAGGCCACATCATCACTTGATTCTGCCAGCGAACGACGTATCCAGGTAGCCGTCGAGTCCATTGCCAAGGATCGAACAGTGATCGCCATTGCGCATCGTTTGTCAACAATCAAGAATGCCGATAACATCATTGTGATGAGCAATGGTGACATTCTCGAACAAGGTACTCACGGCGAGCTCATGGCTCTCGATGGCAACTATGCCAGCATGGTTCGTCTTCAGACTGTTGAGGCAGAAAAACAGGAAGATAGCGCTTCACTTGCAAGCACCGCTCGTGGCGACGTGGAACCCGACGCTCCAGGCCGGGATTCTCTGGTCAAAGAAGATGAGCCAATCAAGGTCCATGACGCTGGCACACAGATCAACATTCAGAGCAGTGACAGCCCAGAGGATACTGGTGGCGCCCAGGACGATCTTGATGCAATTAAATCGACCAGCACAGTTCTCCGCAGTATGTTGAAGCTCATCCGGCCGAACCTTCTATGGCTCGTTATCGCCATCATCGCTGGCATCATTGTTGGACTTACTTTCTCTGCTTCCGGTCTGATCTTTGGAAACACCATTGGCAACGTTAGCCCCTGCAACTCCACCAGCCGAATTGAATGGGCGGGTCGCTTCTTTGGTGGCCTATTCTTTATGCTCGCGGTCGTTGAATTGCTTGCAAACTCTACAAGCTGGTCCGGATTTGGTTACGTGGCTGAGAAGCTTCTGTATCGTGTCCGTGTTCTGACGTTCCGTTCACTCTATCAGCAGGACATGGACTGGCACCAAGCCAGTGGTCGCACGCCAGCATCGCTACTGTCCGTCATCACGGCCGACACAGCTGCCGTTGGCGGCTTTAGTGGCTCCATTGTGGGTACAATGTTTTCCGTCATGGTCAATTTTCTAGTCGCCATCATTATGTCGCATATCATCGCTTGGAAGATTGCGGTTGTTTGTCTGGTGACTGTGCCACTGTTGCTGGGCTCCGGTGTCATGCAAGTGCGTTCGCTCTCTCAATTTGAACGCAAGCATGCCAGTGCATTCTCGTCAGCTATTGGCATTACGGTTGAGGCTATAAACTCGTTTAAAACCGTTTCATCCCTCTCCATTGAGAATGAGGTCCTTGAGACGTACCGCCGGGCACTCCACGCGCCGCAAAAGGAAATCACTGTCTTCAGTCTCTGGACAAACTTCTGGCTCGCCATGGCCAACAGCACCTGTAACCTCATCTACGCTTTTGCCTATTGGTGGGGTTCCACGCGCATCATCAAGGGCGAGTACTCGCAGACACAATTTCTCATCATTCTTGTGGCGATGCTTGTCAGCGCTCAGCTCTGGGGTCAAATGTTCAGTCTCGCCCCTGAAATTTCTCGCGCCCGTGCTGCGGCTTCTCGCATCTTGAGCCTTATTGATCTTAATTCTGCAAACGAACCACTGTCGGAAAAGGGAGACGCTGACGTTGAGGCCAACGCCCAACCTGCAAGCAGGCCGTCTGGCAGCAATCAGGGCTCTACCGTTACCTTTAAGGATGTCGCTTTTGCCTACCCCTCCCGATCTAAGGTCCAGATTTTGAAGGGCATGTCATTCACCATCAACTCTGGTCAGTTTTGTGGCCTCGTCGGCCCGTCTGGTGCTGGCAAATCCACCATCATGTCGCTCGTGCAGCGCATGTATCGTCCCTCCGCCGGCGTGGTTGAGATTGATGGAGTGGACATTTGCGCCAGAGAAGGCACGGATTTCCGTGACGACATCGCTGTCGTGCCACAGGACTGTGCTTTGTTTGAGGGCACCATCAAGTTCAACGTTAGCCTCGGTGCGCGGCCGGGTTGTGAGCCCACTGATGCCGAAATTGAGGACGCGTGCCGTCTGGCCAATATTCACGATACCATTGCAGCGCTCCCTGATGGTTATGACACAGAGTGTGGCCCCAACGGCTCGCGCCTGTCTGGTGGCCAGCGTCAGCGACTAGCTATTGCGCGTGCACTTGTCCGCAAGCCTAAGCTTTTACTTCTTGACGAGAGCACCAGCGCGCTCGACGCGGAAAGCGAGCGTGCCCTTCAAGAGGGCCTGGAAAGAGCAGCAAAGGGGATAACAGTAATCGCGATTACGCACCGACTGCATACGGTTCGCAAGGCTGACGTTATCTTCGTCGTTGAGGGTGGCCAAGTTGTGGAGAAGGGCCGTCATGACGAGCTTGTGGAGAGGAGTGAGTCGTATAGGGTAAACGCGCTGTCCCAGATGCTTTCCACGTAGCAGGATGTGATTTGGCGCTGGTCTGTGTTGTTGCCTATCCTGGAGGATTTTTTGAGTTCAAGTTTAAGTTGATATTTTAGACGCATATTGGCACTGTAATACATAAAAGTTGTGCCTGGCTATCGTTCACAGCAATGCTCTGTTGTGTCCAGTCAATAGCCGTCGCTATCCTGCTGCCTCGGCCTAACCGGTCGCACGCTGCAACTGGGTGGCGTGTCAGTACTCGTATAATACCAGAATAGTTTGTCTCGCGACGGTCTGGTTGTGCCGGTCAGCGAAAGTGTGCACGTACATTTGAAATGAATCACCGCCTTGGACACTTAACTATAAAAAAACCACATGGATAGCCGTTCGGGCGACATGCAGCACGGCTGCACAGCAGCGACGGCTAAGAACCACCACTGAAAAAGACCACACTGGAGTTTTACTTGGGAATGGTTCAAGGAATCAGGGCGCCAATGGATGCGAATTATTCCATTACGGGTACCTGGCTCGACTTTGCAACGCATTTCAGCCAAAAGAACCACGGCTGGCCCCGTGCCGTGTGTCATGCAGGTGGTGGAGCTGTCCCGGCCTGTCTGGGTCGACTAACTAGTTACCCGATAGGGAACTTAGAGCCCAGCAAGTGGCAGAAGTTCAGGCAACACCAAACAACAGGAGAAAGATACTGGCTGTTTTCGCAGTCAGATGCGAGCGAAGCTGGAACTGTAGTGGTCTCCCGACGATGCCAACGGCCAGGTCTTCCTCGCGCACACTACCATTTCCCCAATTGGGAACGGCTACGAAAAATTATATACTACCTGCTTTTTCCTCACTGGAGCTAAGTTTGATAAAGAAGCAATTTTGCCATGGTTGGCAGTCATTGCTCAGGCAATCCGTTGTGTGGTACAGGCTGCGGAAGCAGATGCAAAGCTTGTTTCGGTGCGGCTCTCTTCTGGGTTCACCTGCTAAAACTACCTAGGTAGTTCGTTGAGTTCGCGCGCTGGTGCAGTGGGTTATTAGCGTCCTGGCACACTCGCTGTGGAGAGGTGCGTCAGGCACTGCTCTACTGGTAGGTACTGTCCGAGGCTCCCCAATGCAGCGCTTCTTACTGGCCCAAGCATGGGCCACTGGCAGCCAGCAACCCACACAATGCCAGTTTAGCCTCAAGAGTCCCCGTCCATCATTGCCCTTTCACATGACCCTGACCGCAACCTATCGCGCGCATGAAGAAACGGGGCAGCTAAAACGTCTTTCTCCCCCAACCTCGAGCTTGTGACACATATCCCCCCCCCTCGCGATACAACACAGGCGCAATCATTCGGGACCCGTCCTATCTCGAGCGTCCCTCCTCTGTCTCTCGCACCGTCGGCCCTTTACCACCATACCACAGCCACGTATCTGGAAGCTCTCGCAGCCGCCCCAGCAGCGAACGAGGAGGGATCCTATCCACCCGCGCGCCCGATTCCGACGATATCGAGCTTCTTGAATATCCCGACAAGTGTCCCCAGGATCCCCGAGAGCAACACCGCCGCAAGAAGCGTGAGACGAAGCGCCTCTGGCTCGAGGCACAGGATGAGATGAAGTTTTCCCACAGCATCCAATTCAACGCTGTTCCGGACTGGAGCAGCCACTACATCGCCTACAGCAATTTAAAGAAGCTGTAAGTCTACTCATAACCGGGCGCCTCTTCTGACCAACACGTTGACCTCCTCGTAGCATCTACAACCTCGAGAAAAATGCTGTCCAGGTCCGCGCTGGCGACCACGAATCCCGACCCCTCATATCCACCGATGACCCAGAGGATGTATTCTCCAAGGCATTGGGCATCGAGCTAGAGAAGATCTGCTCATTTTATGTCGCCAAAGAGGGCGAGCTGCATGACGAGGTTTCCCAGCTTCTACGCGACGTTGCCGAACAGCCTGCTCTGGACACATCGACAACCTTGCGTCGCCGATCCAATGATACAAACCGTGCCGACCGCAGCAGCCACTATGCCCGTACAGCGAGTGTTACAGATCAAACCTCCGATGATGACGCAGGGGATGAGACGGCTAGCGAGGAGGAAGATGAAACTGCGGCACTCACTCACGCCAAAGCTCAGGGTCGCCGAAGCACCATGCCCAACTTTGCGCCGCCGCCGATGAAAGTGGGTGCGTCATCCGATCTCGGTCGTGCGCCATCTACACGCCGGCATAGCACTACATTTGACGACTACGGCGAGACGAGCACCGTCTTCGCCTCGGCGCTATTCCCCTCCACCATTATGCTCAAGAAGCGCATCATTGGCCTCTACGTATCCCTGTGTGAGCTCAAGTCCTATGTACAGCTCAACCGTACTGGTTTCAGCAAGGTGCTCAAGAAGTTTGACAAGATCATGGACAAGGAGCTCCGCAACTCATACATCACGGCCAACGTGGACACAGGCTACCCCTTCAAAGACGAAAGCAGGAAACACCTCGAAGATTACATTGCGGAAATGGAGTCAGCGTACTCTAGCGTCGTTACAGGCGGCGATGATGCGATTGCAAAGAAGGAGCTGCGCTCACACCTCCGTGAGCACGTTGTCTGGGAACGCAATACTGTATGGCGTGATCTTATCGGCATTGAGCGCCGAGGAGAGGCTGCGCGACTCGGGTCACTGCTTCTTGGGCCTGACTCTAACCAGGCCAAACGACTACAAGGTGATGATGACAAGACAACACCAATGACAAACATTTCCACGCCCTTTGGGCGACTAAGATTGCCTGCGTGGATGGCCAACTCGTCCATGCTTACGCTCCTGCTATCCACTGCAGCCTTCTTCGCATTACTTTTTCTACCTATCATGAAGCATCCGGAGCAGCAAAACTGCCTCGCAATGCTCGTTTATGTGAGTTTGCTGTGGGCAACGGAGACACTCCCGCTGTTTGCCACTGCACTGTTGATCCCCTTCCTCTCTGTCATTCTCAGAGTCGTTCGCGATGAGCAGGGCGACCATCACCGTCGCCTCAACGCCAAGGATGCTACTGCTGCAATTTTCGCCTCGATGTGGAGTCCAGTCATCATGCTCCTGCTCGGCGGCTTTACTGTCGCTGCCGCGTTGTCCAAGTGCACTATTGACAAGAAGCTGGCGACACTGGTTCTCAGCAAGGCTGGCACCAACCCTCGAGTGGTGCTGATTGCCAACATGCTCGTCGCAGCCTTTGCGTCAATGCTCATCAGCAACGTTGCCGCGCCTGTGCTGTGCTATTCCCTGATCGATCCTATGCTGCGAACACTGCCGTCTGATTCACCCATGTCAAAAGCGGTCATCATGGGCATCGCGTTGGCCTCAAACATTGGTGGCATGCTTTCTCCCATTGCGTCGCCGCAGAATGTTGTCGCCATGGGTATCATGCAACCAGCACCTACCTGGCTGCAGTGGTTCTTCATCGTCATCCCTGTGGGTACCGTCTCAATCATCGTTATTTGGGTACTGCTCCTGGTTACTTTCAAGACTAGCCAAGGTACATCTATCCAACCCGTGCGACCGCTGAAAGAAAAGTTTACCGCCGTTCAATGGTTCGTCACCATCGTCACCCTCATTACCATTGCCTTATGGTGCGCAAGCCATCAAATGGAAGATATCTTCGGTGACATGGGCGTCATTGCAATCATTCCAATTGTCATCTTCTTTGGAATGGGCATTCTCACAAAGGAGGACTTCAATAATTTTCCTTGGACCATCATCATCCTGGCCGCTGGTGGTTTGTCGCTCGGCAAAGCCGTCCGCTCCTCCGGCCTTCTCCACACGTTGGCAGAGGTAGTATCCGACGAGGTTCAGGGCATGGGTGTCTACGGTGTCCTGGTCGTCTTTTCTTCGCTGATTCTCGTCATCGCGACATTCATCAGCCACACCGTTGCGGCGCTGATCTTTCTACCGCTCGTATACGACGTTGGCACAGCCATGAATCAACCACATCCAAACTTGTTGGTCATGGGTGGTGTGCTTATGTGCAGCGCTGCCATGGGTCTACCAACCAGCGGCTTCCCTAATATGAGTAAGTTATTCCGAAACCGCAGGGCAATAAAGGCAATGCTAATAATTCATGTAGCCGCTATTATGAAAGAAGATGCTACGGGGCAACGTTACCTCCAGGTCAAGCACTTCATCAGCCGTGGTATTCCTAGCAGTATTCTCACACTTGCCGTTGTGGTCACTCTTGGGTATGGAATTATGCAGGTTGCTGGTTTAGATTGAGGTTAGGCAGGCTCTATCGCGACGACAATATATTTGATTTCTTGCTTTCATTCATGGCGATTGGGATGTGCTCGGCCTATTCGTGGAATTGAATTGATATTGTGCCATGGCAGAACGCGCAATGCAAGCCCAGGCGCCTTCTTCAAGAGTTTGATGATTTCACACGCAAAGTATCCTCTCATTGTGAGAAAAGACGTCCATTATTCCGGCACAGAGTCTTTTGACATATTAACTAATTATGCAAACACGGCAATGACTTCTGAACTGGTTGACTGGTTGGATGTAAAGTGGCTGGCTATGGCTGTTAGTACCAGTGCTCAAAAGAACAGGCAAAATGAAGCATAAAAGAAAAAGAAAATACAGAAAATATATTATCTAAGAGATATTACTCTATAAGGTTCTTATCGGGGTCATTTGGACTACTGGTTTTTTTTTGTCCCCTAGGTGTAACTAGTCAACCAGTAAAACCAGGACTCAACAGCGGCCTGGAGGACTTTTCCAATTAGTGGACTACCTAGGTAAGTTACGTGGTAATTAACAAGACCCCCAGGTCAAGTACTGACAGAAGGGGAGGTAGAGCAGCCAGCAGCCATCTGGTACAATTTTACCAGCTGAGGGAAAGTCTTTATTGCATTTCAAGTTGATGTACAAGCTATATTGACGGCAATTAATACCAATCGATGCGGTGATTATGACACAGAATTCCATTTTCAGCTCCTCTTATCGGAAACGCAACTGCGGCCGCACGACTGCACGCCGTTTGTTTGAGTAGCATGATGAAAATCAATTCCTCGTTTGGTATTTATCCTCCTGAATCACCACCATCAGCCCCCATTGTTGTTGAGACGCATCCACCTTGCTGAGATTGGCCCTCGAATCGCCTACCACAGGCTCAAGATTGTCAAACTTAGCACCCATACAGCCAGATCTCCTAGCAAGGAAATTTTTTTAGGCTAAGATGGAAAAAATCCAACATTACGGCCAGGCTGGTCCTAAATATGGCTCTGTGATATAGTTCTTACTTGAAGCACCAGTGACCCATCACGCCAATTGAAAGCAACCACGAATGAAAATCATTCTAAACTTAAGGCAAGCCTCTCCCATGCAGTTTAAACGAACATATTAACTGCAGAAAATATATATTGTACCTCCAAGCCAGACGGAATATTTTCCTCTCCACGCCTATTCCTCACCTCCCGACCACGTCACGAATCTCCAAGCAAGATCAAAGCCAGGCCAAGCCTAGCCGCGCCAAACTCCAAAACCATCCCAGGATGTTTCACGACTTGAAATACTTTTTTCTGACCGCCAGAACACATTGACTCGGATGATGTAACGGTTATGACCAACGCGCGCAATAGAGCCACGGCAATCATCATTCTCCACAACGTCTACCACATTGATCTAGAGTACGTAGACTTCACCAAGAGGGTTGCCCTATATGCCACACAGGGCGCAACGTCTGGAAAATCTATTTAAAGGGGTATTTTTTTACGTGAAGGATAATAAGGATAATAAGGATAAAATTTTCTTAAGGCGCTCTTACTAAATTTGCCTTGTTAGCTCGCCATCGCCGCTCGCAATACGGACCGGCGGCATTGCTTCGCTCCATCGCGGCTTCTTTTCACCACACTATAGTGTCGGCGTCTATACGCCATTTAGCCATTCAAGAATTCCCATTCCATGTATATCAACATTGGAGGCGAGAGATTCCAAAGAAGCAGGCGCAAAGTCGCGGTCATCTAGTCGCGGGAGTGTAGGATTGATTGCAGCTCTAGACATTACCGCGACATTTAGATAAGCCTACTGCATTCTGATGGTAAGTCCTAGCCTCCACGCATCCTCCACGTGTATATTCAACTTAATAACGTGCCTAGTTTCAAGTTATATACCGTCTGTCCGAAAATTCCTCTTAATGGACGGCGGTAGAGTTAGGAATTTATTATCTGACATTTCAGATAGATTCTCAAGGCTAGGTACAAACTTATCGTTAGGATCCCATCTTCTATGATTGAGAAATATAATTCTTAGATACACTATCGCTAAGTCAGAGTTTACCTCTATATCGAAGGTTCTACTAGGGTACTTAATAGCAAATTTACTATCCACCCATACCACATAACTCATTTTATTTATAGTCAACATGTTCTAACACCTTTCTGGGCTTATGCCACTGTAAAATGTCTCCTTTGCCTTTTCCATTTCATCAAAGTACCTAAAGAAGTCATTGATAGATGACTTTACCCGCTCTCTTCTCGTCTTGTCGCCGTCGAGACCATACCCTAGATACTGCCAGCGAGTTACCGCCCAAGTGCCGTACCAAAAGCCCATAAAAAGGTCTTGATGATTTCACAAAAAGAATAAAATAAAAAATAGATAGAAATCAACGCTAATTTAGCGTGCTGTTGATCGTCCACGGACTTCTAGCCTATTCCCAAGGCACTGCTGTTGCTGTAATCGTCACGTCATGACATCAATCTCATCCCCCACGGAACACTGCGCGGCGAGGAAGTAATTAGTGAGAAGATTGAATTACGTCACCAAGTGCATAAACATATATATTAACTGTAAGTTTAAATTTCAAGCGATGCCTCTGCAGCTTCTCGCCTTCAATAGATACCTCCTTTTTTAAAGCACCTCCTCAACATGACCTCCGAGTTTAAGAACGGCGAGTAATTCAATGATTCAAGAAACGATAGAAAGAATAACAATTTGAATCAGAAAGTGATATTCCTGTATCAAAGCAAAGCTTTCCAGGCAAAGATCATGACATGCCCAACCCCCAGCCCACTCGCGATCAGCTCCCAGGCAGTGGCGGAAATGCGGAAACATATCGAGCTGCAAATAAACTGCGCGGCAAACGAGCGATAATTACCGGAGGAGATAGCGGTATCGGAGCGGCCACCGCAGTGTTGTTTGCGCGAGAGGGCGCCATGTCCACTATTGCCTACCTTCCAGAGGAGGAGAAAGATGCACGAGAGACTCGGAAACAGGTTGAAGAGCTTGGTGGCACCTGTCACTTAGTTGCGCTTGATATTGTGAAACGTGAAAACTGCAAAAAGGTGGTAAATTTCGCCGTGGAAAGAATGGGTGGCGTCGACATCTTATTCAACAACGCTGCTTGTGAGTTGCAGTGCTTGATAAACTCTTCCAAAGCTGACAGTAGTCTAGATCAAATGGTTGTGGAGGACATTTCGGACCTTTCAGAAGATCAGTGGGAACACACATTCGACATCAACATGCATGCATACTTTTACATGGCAAAGTACTGCCTAGAGCGCATGGCTGGCGGTGCCACGATTATCAACAATGCGTCAATCAACGCTTACATTGGCAGACCTGATCTTCTTGACTACACTTCAACTAAAGGCGCCATTGTGTCTTTTACGCGCGGTCTCAGCAATCAATGTCTGTCAAAAGACATCCGTGTCAATGCTGTAGCACCTGGCCCTGGTAAGCAAATACGCGTGCCTGTCCAACTTTGAAAATATTAACGATGAGCGCCCACAGTATGGACGCCACTAATCCCGTCCACGATGAATGACAAGGCACAGAAAACCTTCACGAGTCCAATGGGCAGGCCAGCGCAGCCTTCGGAGATTGCGACCTGTGTTGTTTTTTTGGCATCAATGGATAGTTCTTGCGTCAGTGGCCAGACGATTCATTGTAATGGTGGAGTTGTAGTAAACGGCTAGACTGACTTGGCGACGTCAGTCACTAGTTATTTAAAATACAGTAGGGATTGTGGTTTAACAAAAATTTTCTTCGCGCCAGGTCGCTCAAGTCCCGTGACTAGTATTTCGGAAAATTGATGGAAGACTCTCTATCTGTTGTGGAATTTCAATGGCTGAAATTCAACCTTTCGCGCGAATAAATCATACGCCTCAGACTTGACCGAACAATCCGACTTTGATACAGCTTTCATGCGTCCGTCCTATCCGTGTCCAAAAATTGGACACAATGGGGCTCACACCAACGTCATAGACAGTTAAAATGCATATTCGAATATTGGTTATTGGATCAATAGCTCATGAAGGAGTGAATATTCCGGTCCAGTGTGGAAATAAAGAGGGCTTCCGCTTGCTCGTGTGACAGCAGCTTTCGTCATAGTGATGGTCATCAAACGTTCGAGAGCAATACATTTCGTTTTCGATACATCAGCCAACTTCCATTATGTAGATTCCATAGCTAAACTACTTATCATTATCCGCTGGCAATTTTTCTTTCACCAATTAGGTTTTAGTTCCAACTCTGTGGACAAAATGAATGCGCCTATTTAAGCACACAAATCCGCGCGGATAGAGTACTTCGCAGCATCGCCTTTTCAAGCCAAATTACTTGACCTTTCTTTTTTCAAGATGGGATATCCTGAAACTTTTAGCGGCTTTTGTGTCGAAGGCCCGAAGAGTTGGAATAAATTTCACAAGCGGGAACTCAAGCCGAAGCCGTTTGGAGTTCATGACATTGATGTCCAAATCGATGCCTGCAGCATATGCAGCTCGGATCTACACACTGTTACAGGTGGATGGGGGGAATATGAAGGACCTCTATGTGTTGGCCACGAAGTTGTCGGTAAAGCTGTCAACGTTGGCAAGCACGTACAAAACATCAGGGTTGGCGACCGGGTAGGCGTCGGTGCTCAGGTCTGGTCTTGCCTGGAGTGCGACCTATGCAAAGATAGCAACGAAAATTATTGTCCTAGTATGGTGGACACCTACAATGCCCAGTATGAGGACGGTAGCTGGGCCCATGGAGGTTTTGCATCGCACATCCGAGCTCATGACTACTTCACCTTCAAAATACCGCAAAAGCTGGAAACCAACGCGGCAGCACCTTTGCTGTGCGCAGGAATCACAACTTATTCACCACTTGTACGCGCTGGCGTAGGCCCTGGAAAGCTTGTTGGAGTTATCGGCATTGGAGGTCTGGGCCACCTCGGCTTGCAGTGGGCAGTCGCGCTCGGAGCTGAAGCTATTGCCATTACTCATTCCCCGAGCAAAGTCGAAGATTGCAAGAAGTTAGGTGCAAGAGATGTCATTTTGACTGGAGAAGAAGGATGGAATAAGCCCTGGAAAGCCAAATTCGACTTCGTTTTAAACTGTGCGGATGTCACCGACAAATTCGACATGGCGACTTATCTTTCCATTGTGAAGCCAACTGGCGACTTTCATTTGGTTGGCATTCCGGATAATCCGCTTCCGCAGATGTCAGCAGGACTTTTTGCTGGCGGCGCACCAAAGCTCACCGGCAGTCATCTTGGAAACCATCAGGAAATGGACGCACTCCTTCAGCTTGCCACAGAGAAAGGTGTAAGACCATGGGTTGAGGTGATGCCCATTTCGGAAAAATCTTGCGGCGAGGCCTTTGAACTTCAAAAGGCCAACAAATTCCGATACCGTTGTACGCTGACGCAGTTTGAAAAGGCATTTAAGAGATGATTCTGGCCGTAAAATAAACTGCTTAATCCAAATATGGTATTATGGGAATGGTGGTTTCATCACTCGTCCTCTGGATAAGAGAGGCATGGAAGCTTTTTTCAGTTTCGAATTACTATAAAAACTACTTTAGAAAGTTTAATGAATACTGTCGTTTCAACGTCCAACTCAGGAGCGATGGCGTACCATGAGGGCATTGGTGATAGCAATCGTAACAGGCGAGTGGCGACGAGCATGAGATTACCAGCCATTATTGACATCAGCGTCTCATAACAGACACTTTCTCCATTTTCTCAAATTCTATGATTAAATTCATTCTTACACCGGTTTTTCCATCTCGTCATAGTTGCCGGGAGTGACTATCCTCCTCCAACCCCGATTGAATCATCGCATCTATTCACTGATGATACAATCATGAGACAGAGGTGACGTCATGCGATAGCCTCGAGGCCGAAAAGGAAGATATGGTATAAATTCTAGCTCTAGATTGTTGAATTCGAATTCGTAATGCTGTTGTGCCGGGCGCCTCATGTGCTGTGCTGTCGTCATTCCAACGTCAGCTCTTTACCACGTATAAAGCCCCGTCATGCTGGCCACTCAGAACTTTCTCTGGGAGTATGTAGCACTACTCATGTGGAATCTTTCCAGACTTGCGATTTAATTGCCGCAATACTTTCTTATTTCATAATGGCACTCGCTCAAGCTGCAAATATTGCCGAGAAAGCTCTTGGCCATGACAAGAATGCTATCACGAAGCAGGACATGTCGACTTTCCCTTCTGGTGGTGAAAACGACTTGATGAAAGCCCTAGTTTGGATGGGAAAGAATGATGTACAAATTGGCAAGTCTTCATCGACGAAACTCAGTTGTAGATCCGCAATTAACTGGTTTTAGCGGACGTGCCCAAGCCCAAGCTGGTGGAAGATCGCGATGTTATTCTCAAGGTAACCGGAAGTACAGTATGTGGTTCTGATCTCCACTTGTTACACGGATCAATTTTGCAAATGAAAAAAGGTGATATTCTCGGTCATGAATTCTGTGGTACAGCCGAATTGGTTGGGCGCCAAGTACACAATGTCGAAGTTGGGAAACGCTACGTGGCTTCGTTTCAAATCGCCTGCGGTGATTGCTACTTCTGCGAAAGGAAGCTATCTTCACAATGTGAGAAAACGAATGCCAGTAATACTGAGAAAAGCATGTACGGCGGAAGAACAGCCGGGATTTTTGGCTACTCGCACCTCACAGGTGGGTTTGCTGGTGGACAGGCTGAGTATGTTCGTGTTCCCATGGGCGACGTCAACTTGCTCGAAATACCGGAGGATATCCCAGATGAGAAAGGTATGGTCTTCAATTTAAACAAGAATAAAGATGTTAACTAAATAATGGCAGCTCTGTTTTTATCGGATGTACTGGCAACGTCGTATCACTGTGTCGTTGACACTGGTATCTGTCAAGGCGATAAAGTTGCTATTTTTGGCGCTGGTCCGATTGGTCAAATGGCTGGCAGGTTTGCTCTGATTCAAGGAGCTGAGAAAATTATCTTTGTCGATACCGAACCGCGCACCACAGTCATCAAGTCGCACTTCAAAAGTGATGAAATCGACGTGGTAGACTATAAGCAGCTTTCGAATAGCTCGCTCAGCTCCAACACTGTTGTCAGCCAGCTGAAAAAGCTATGCGATGGCCGTGGACCAGACGTAGCTCTTGAGTGTGCGGCTGGTGAGTATCCGAAGAGCTGGTTACATTGGCTTGAGATGAATACCGGCGCGGAGACGGACACAAGCGAGATTGTGAACGAGTGTATCGAGAGTGTGCGATCATTTGGGCGCTGTGGTGTTACTGGAGTTTATGCCGGCTTCGTAAGTTGATGCGTCCTCTACAAAAATCTTTGCTAATCGGGTAGACAAATCACTTTAACATCGGATCGCTTATGCAGAGAGGTATTCGGCTCATTGGAAACGGCCAAGCCCCGGTCCACAAGTACTGGAAAGGTCTCCTAGAGGACATCCAGGAAGGAAGAATAAATCCTCTGGAAATGGTTTCCCATCGTGTGAGGCTGGAAGATTTGGATAAAGTATATCATGTTTTTGATGCGAAAAGGGATGGCATGCAGAAAGTATTTGTTGAGACCAAGTTCTCATTTCCTGCCGCTAAAGGCGGTCCGACCCTGACGAGATATTGAAACAGCCTCGATCCGCACAAATCAGATCCTCGTCAATATCCCGAAATTGATCAACACCATTGGGTAACTTTCTGATATGGTTCGTTTATTACTGGCATGTTACGGAAAGAAGAGATGTGTGGTGCGCATTCAACATCCGCAGCAGGCTGCGTTTAGTACCCAACAGAAACCACGCTTCACATACTAGCTCAGACAACAAGTACTTAGCCTACAAATATAGATACATGTGAAATAAGGCATTGATCTAATTTATGATTTTGTAAATCGGGGGAGGGGAAGAGGAGGAAAGAGGAAGGGAGAAGAGGGGAAGGAAGAGGAGGAGGAAGAAAAAAGAGAGCACTGCTGATGCCATGCAGAAAAGACAGTTTGAATGTGTGATGGCTGGCAAGACAGCGAGTCGCGCCTCTGCGACAGGGCGCTGGGCGGGGAATAACGGGGAGAGGCTGCACCGTATTATCGTACGAGGCTAATTATCAATATGGTGGCTATTACTTTCATGGATCGAAAGTGGTTGAGGCTAACTGCGGCTAAACCGGGGCACCCAGTGTTCATACATTTTCTCTCCTTGCAACAGCCCCATGCCTCGCCATTGTAACTTCCCAGAAACAGCTCGCGCATAGTCCATAAGTCACTAAAGCACTCAAAAACTTGGAACCGCTTGGTTTCAACAGCCGTGCCGAGGGCGTGCATTTTTATCGTTTTGAAGCTGTCAAAACAGCAACCTCCGTCGGCGCCCTTGTTGGTGCGCTAATACCCGGCATCCGAGCATACGACTCATAGGCACAGTTTTTGCTCTGTGGCAGGCAGCAAGCACAAAATGCTACCCGCAATACCAACTCTCGATGAATACGGCCTCTCGGCGAAGCATGGATTTTTGCCAAACGAGCTGCCTCTGGCCCGACTTCCCGATCCCTACTATAACAAGTGGGAAGCAATTGCCGCGAATCTTCCAGCGCTGATCCTGAGTCGCCGACTTCGCGGGGTGATCGATCGGCTACCTCTGCTCGACACCATCGGGTTGGAACACGACGCAGAGTGGCGCCGCGCATATTCACTCCTATGTTTCGTGACACACGGTTACATCTGGGCGGGTGACTCGCCCGCAGACCGAATCCCATCACAGATTTCTATTCCCCTCCTCACGATATCCCATCGACTCGAGATTCTTCCCGTGGCAACATATGCAGCCGTCTGTCTCTGGAATTTCAAGCCACTGTTTATGAACGAGGATATCGATAATTTGGAAAACTTGGCGAGCCTCATAACGTTTACAGGCTCTATGGATGAGTCTTGGTTTTACTTGGTTTCTGTGGCGATAGAGGCCCGTGGTGCCCCGATACTCGATTTAGGTCTCACTGCCATGGAAGGAGTTAGACGCAACGACAGCGCACTCGTAACGAGCTGCTTGTGCGCTTTTGCTGAGCGGCTGACGGACCTCACAAATCTCTTGCAGCGTATGCATGAGAGCTGCGACCCATCTGTATTTTACAACCGGATTCGCCCATTCCTTGCTGGAAGCAAGAACATGAGCGAGGCAGGTCTACCTCACGGTGTGATATATGATGATGGGTCTGGTGTCGAACAGTACAGACAATACAGTGGCGGCAGCAATGCCCAAAGCAGTCTGATTCAATTCTTCGATGTTGTTCTCGGTATAAAACATTTCTCTACCGGGCAGTCGGCACCAACCAACGAAGCTACAGCAAAGCGCAACAATTTTATACAAGATATGCGACGTTATATGCCAGCGCGGCATGCAGATTTTCTCAATGATTGCGAAAATGTGGCCAACATTCGTCCTTATGTTGAAGCCAATACCAATGATGAGAAGCTATGCCTTGCTTATGATGCCTGCTTGGCCATGCTCAGCGCTTTCCGTGACAAGCATATCGCCATTGTCACTAGGTACATCATTAACCCGTCACGGGAAGTTCGTGCTCGCAGTCGCAGCCCTGAAGCCACGCGCGGCCGCAACAACATTGCCGTCGCATCGCGAAAGGGAGATGGCAAATCCCAGAAAGGCACGGGAGGAACAGCGCTTATTCCGTTCCTCAAGCAAGCTAGAGACGAAACAGGCGCTCCGGCGATTGCAGAGTGGACGAAACGCTTTATGAAACATCAGGTAAAAACGTCTGGGCAAAGTGAATTATTTTCGGTGAAGCAAGATGAGAATCTTGCTTCAAATGTGGATGAGGTTGCCGTCAGCGGACTGGCGCAACCGTGGACGATGGAAGATGAAATGGGAGGGATTTGCCAATATTGAGGCCAAATGATGAATGCTTATATGGGACCACGAAGAATCGACTCCACTTAGAAGAAAAATATATAGAGCAATGAGCATCGAACCATTGAATCGAACCAAAGTCGCTGTCAAATGAAACCACAGAACGGATTCTTGTGCACACATTGTTAGCGATCAACATTAGACAGCTGAACTATAAACAGCCGCAGCTTAGGCCGACGAAGGGCCTGCCACTGTCGCAACATACAGCAATGATATATTGTGCCAGCGGAGATTTTGGCCATGGGAAATCCTGGATCATCTCTTCTGGATAAAGAAGAAAAAAATAAGGGAATATTTGTCGCCGATTTTCTCACGTCGCTCTGACAGCGCCGGGGTCTGTATGCTGGAAGCCTGCCAGAGGCGAATCTGATTAGTCAGGACTGTGACTAAGCCTGTTCAAGACTAGCGCCCACTTGCTGCACGTCGCGTTGAGGCAAAAGCCCAGCCAGATCCTCCGTGATCTTTTTATCCATTTACCCCAGAGCATCTACCAACCCGACGTCAGTCTCCCGCCTCTCCTGCGCAAGTTGTGCGAAGCCTGGCTGGTATAGTCGCGCGTATAGCGTCATTCAGCTTCTGTGCTCAAATGCACGTATAGGGCACAGGCGCCTGGTCCAAACTGACCGTTCAGCCTCCCTCGCCAGCGAGTTTGGCAGCTTCAACCCCTTGTCCCAAACAACAGGCGCAGTCATTCCGTAGCCCTGCGCACCGCATTATCTATAGAGAGATCACACGGAAGAAGCTCCATAACTGCCACGGCCGTTGATACTCGCCCATCATGGCTGACTACGAGGATGAATACGACTACGAAAACTACGAGGAGGAAGACTCGGGCATCACCCCCGAAGATTGCTGGACTGTTATCTCGTCGTTTTTCGAGTCCAAAGGTCTTGTCTCCCAGCAGACTGCCTCCTTTGATGAATTCACGCAATCGACCATTCAAGATCTCGTGAGCGAGTACTCGAAAATTTCTCTCGACCAGCCGAACCCGCCCTCCAGTGACGACCGAAAAATCAGCGTCCGCCGATATGAGATTGAATTTGGCAGTATTATGGTTTCGAGACCTTCCATCAGTGAAACTGATGGTACTGTCACTTCACTGCTCCCCTACGAATGCCGCGATCGTAATCTAACATATGCGGCCCCCGTTTACATCAAGATTACCAAAAAGGTCCAGGCTGCAGTCGAAACAGAAATCCCGTTACACGAGCTCGACGATGCCCAACAGACGGAATATGCCAGAACTGGCGAGCTTCCTACGCGACTGGCCTGGGAATCAGAGGATGGGCCAGAGCCTGAAAATGCCAATAAACCCGATGCTTGGAAGGACATGGTTTTCGTTGGAAAAATGCCAGTCATGGTCAAATCTAAAGTTTGCCACCTGAGCCGTGAGGACGATGAGAGCTTGTTTCTTGTCAATGAGTGTCCATACGACCAGGGTGGTTATTTCGTCATTAACGGCAGTGAAAAGGTCCTGATTGCACAGGAGCGATCAGCAGCCAACATTGTCCAAGTCTTCAAGAAGGCCCAACCTAGCCCATATACTTACACCGCTGAAATCAGAAGCGCTCTGGAGAAGGGCTCGCGACTCATTTCCAGCATGATGCTCAAGCTCTACGGCAAGGGTGAATCGGCTCGTGGAGGCTTCGGTCAAACGATCCACACAACTCTTCCATTTGTCAAATCTGATCTTCCCGTTGCCATCGTCTTCAGAGCTCTCGGTGTTGTCTCAGATGAGGATATTCTCAATCACATTTGCTACGATAGGAAGGACTCGCAGATGTTGGAAATGCTTCGGCCCTGTATCGAAGAAGCGTTTTGCGTTCAAGACCGTGAAGTCGCTCTTGATTTCATTGGTAAACGTGGCAACCGCGACCAAGCTGGTCTCGGACGCGACAAACGTATCCGTGTGGCACGAGACATTCTCCAGAAAGAAACGCTTCCTCACATCTCTCAGGAAGCGGGTAGCGAGACGCGCAAGGCTTTCTTCATCGGCTACATGGTTCATAAGCTACTGCAGTGTGCTCTCGGGCGTCGCGAGCCAGATGACAGAGATCACTTCGGTAAAAAGCGTCTTGATCTCGCAGGTCCTCTTCTTGCCAAACTCTTCCGCGGTATCATGCGACGAATGCATTCGGAGCTCGCCAACTACCTGAGACGATGTGTTGAGGGTAATCGTCATTTTAACTTGGCCGTCGGTATTAAGCCCGGTACGCTGTCAAACGGCCTCAAATACTCCCTTGCCACTGGTAACTGGGGTGATCAGAAGAAGGCTTCGAGCTCTACTGCTGGTGTGTCTCAGGTGTTGAATCGCTATACCTTTGCCTCTACGCTTTCCCACCTTCGGCGAACCAATACGCCCATTGGTAGAGATGGTAAATTGGCCAAACCTCGTCAGCTGCATAATACTCATTGGGGTCTTGTTTGCCCTGCTGAGACACCTGAAGGCCAAGCGTGTGGCCTCGTCAAGAACTTATCTCTTATGTGCTACGTTAGTGTCGGCTCGCCGGCTGAACCACTCATTGACTTCATGATCAACAGAGGCATGGAAGTTATTGAAGAGTATGAGCCACTTCGATACCCACACGCGACCAAGATTTTCGTCAACGGTACCTGGGTCGGCGTTCATCAAGACCCGAAGCACCTTGTCAGTCAGGTATTTGACACGCGCCGTAAATCCTACCTGCAGTATGAGGTGTCTCTTATTAGAGAAATTCGTGACCAAGAATTCAAAATCTTCTCTGATGCGGGCAGAGTCATGCGACCTGTCTTCACTGTGCAACAAGAAGACGACGCAGAGACGGGATTAGAAAAGGGTCAGCTTGTTCTGACAAAGGATCTGGTCAACAAACTGGCGCAAGAGCAGGCTGACCCTCCTGATGATCCAGAGCTCAAGATGGGTTGGGAAGGCTTGATCAAAGCCGGTGCTATCGAATATCTGGACGCCGAAGAAGAGGAAACTTCAATGATTTGCATGACTCCAGAGGATCTAGAGCTATACAGACTGCAAAAAGCAGGCGTGGCTGTTGATGACGACCCAGGCGACGACATGAACAAACGTCTGAAGACCAAGACGAACCCCACTACTCACATGTACACTCATTGCGAAATTCATCCCAGTATGATTTTGGGTATCTGCGCAAGCATCATTCCTTTCCCGGACCATAACCAGGTGAGCACCTCGTTCAGTTCAACACCATTCAGAAGCTGACAGCAAATATAGTCTCCTCGTAACACATACCAATCTGCAATGGGCAAGCAAGCTATGGGTTTCTTCCTTACGAACTACTCTCGCCGCATGGACACAATGGCAAACATTCTGTACTACCCGCAAAAGCCTCTGGCAACAACCAGATCCATGGAGTTCTTAAAGTTCCGAGAACTACCTGCAGGCCAAAACGCTATTGTCGCCATTGCTTGTTACTCTGGCTACAACCAGGAAGATTCCGTTATTATGAATCAGAGCAGCATCGATCGTGGTCTCTTCCGAAGTTTGTTCTTCCGTTCCTACTCTGATCAGGAAAAGAAAGTTGGCCTGAACTACACAGAAATCTTCGAAAAGCCTTTCCACCAGAGCACCCTCCGCATGAAGCATGGTACCTATGACAAGCTGGACGAAGATGGTATTGTTGCCCCAGGTGTTCGTGTCTCTGGAGAGGATATTATCATTGGCAAAACTGCACCCATCGACCCGGAAACGCAAGATATGGGTACCCGCACAACAGCACACCAGCGTCGTGACATTTCAACACCGCTACGTAGCACCGAAAACGGCATTGTCGATCAAGTCATCGTTACTGTCAACGCCGATAACGTCAAGTATGTCAAGGTTCGAGTCCGTACAACCAAGATTCCTCAAATTGGTGACAAGTTCGCGTCGCGTCACGGTCAGAAGGGTACCATTGGTGTCACATACCGACAGGAAGACATGCCGTTTACGAGAGAAGGCGTTACGCCGGATATTATCATCAATCCCCATGCCATTCCCTCTCGAATGACCATTGCGCATTTGATCGAGTGTCTGCTGAGCAAGGTCTCTACACTTGAGGGCATGGAGGGTGACGCCACTCCGTTCACGGATGTCACTGTCGATTCGGTCTCTGACCTGCTGCGCAAGCACGGCTACCAGTCTCGTGGTTTTGAAATAATGTATAACGGCCACACTGGCAAGAAACTGCGTGCCCAGGTCTTCTTTGGGCCTACTTACTACCAACGTTTACGTCACATGGTAGACGACAAGATCCACGCTCGTGCCCGTGGTCCTGTGCAAATTATGACCAGACAACCTGTGGAAGGTCGTGCCAGAGATGGTGGCTTACGTTTCGGTGAAATGGAACGTGATTGCATGATTGCGCATGGCGCTGCAGCTTTCCTGAAGGAACGTCTGTTTGAGGTCTCTGATGCATTCAGAGTACACATTTGCGAAATCTGCGGTTTGATGACGCCTATCGCGTGAGTGATCCATTTTCTACCAACAATAAAAAGCGAAACTAACACTGTTCACAGCAACCTTTCGAAACAATCTTTCGAGTGTCGGCCCTGCAAGAACAAGACCAAGATTGCTCAAATTCACATTCCGTACGCTGCCAAGCTTCTGTTCCAGGAACTTCAATCCATGAACATTGCCGCCCGCATGTTTACGGACAGATCTGGCGCTTCGATCAGGTAGGGAAGCGAAGGGTAGTCGAGGATGGAGTGGAGAAATGCATTTCGTTCTATTTCTGGTTTTCTCTTTTTTTGGTCTAAAAAACAAAAACTTGTGATACAAAGTATCCCAAAACATGGTAGGCGTCAAGCTGGACGCGAGTTTTTGATTGGGGAGGATCGGCGCAAAGATGTATAGTAGGATACAGCAATTTTGGCACAACGGTTGAGACTCGTGCCTGTATCACATCTTCAGCCAAACAATGTACCAACATTCGGTTAATAAATGCAAAGGAACAATTGTATTATCTTTTGCTTTTGGCAATATGTCGTAAAGTTAGAGGTCGTAGCGAGTGTTGTACAGAAATTGATCGTAGCAATAGCCAAGACAAACGTTATGACTTGTTTGTCCCGCCGCTGCCATTTTTTATCGGACTCTCTAATGAGCTGTGCACGTTTTGTTCTCTTTTGTATTCTTCTTCGAGCGCTTTTTGCATGTCGAAATCGAGCTGGCGTTCGCGTTTGATTCGCTGCTGTTCCATGTCGCGGATAACGCCCTCGTGCATCGCCTGCAACAGAAATACGTCAGTAAGTGCATTTTTGTATGTTTCTTATCCCATAGTCAGTTCTCTGTATACATCACATACCTGTTGCTCGAATTTCTGCTGAAAATGAACAAAGACAATGGTGCCAGCAGCAAAGAACGAAGTGCCCAAAAGGGTCAGTTTCGAAGCTCGTGACATGGCGCTCAACACTCGTGCCGTTTCTAAGTTACGTCTTTCGGTCTTTTGCTAGCTCTGAAAACGTTTCCGGTTGCAATGGTTCCCTGGAGTATAGAACTGGCAACTGGGACTGAACCTCGGGGGTGGGAAAAGTTCTGGGTTCGGGAGAATGCGACAACGGTGCTGTGAGCGCTTTCGCTGGGCGCAACAGATGGCCCCACCAAAGCTCAGGTGCCCACCCACTTTCCCACTCTACAACATTGATCAGAACGTCACTTCTACCACTCGTCACTCTACTACCTCATCACGGCGCATCCATCAACATTGACACGCATTCCTCAAGTGCCAACTCATTTTGAGCTGTATTTCAAAGAATAGATATACGCCATAATACCTCGTAATGGTCAGTAACGAAGCCAGAACCGGCCGAGGAAAGGCGGCAACTCTCGGTATTTGTTTTCGCGCGGATCGCTAACTCAACACAGTCGGCCCAGAACTCTGCGGGTATCCAGACCCTGCTCGACGTGCGTTATTCACTGGATGATAACTATACTGGGATGTTGAAAGACTATCTGTATTGACACACTTCTAGGCCGAGCGCGAGGCTTCCAAGATTGTGCAAAAGTGTAAGATATCTTGGTGATCATCGTCACAGTTGACTTGATTGCTGACAGACTGTTTTGTTATATCTAGCAAGGGAATGTACGTATAATGGCTTATCTTGCTTCGATGACGACCATAAACAACATGGCACTCTAACGCTGAGATCCAGTCCGTACGAAACGTGTTAAGGAAGCCCGCGACGAAGCCAAGAAGGAAATTGCTGAATACAAGGCCCAGAAGGAGGATGAATACAGGAAATTTGAAGCCGAGGTGCGTTACTAACACCCCGCAAGATCTACATAGCTAATTTGAATCAACCTCTACAGCATAGCAAGGGCAACAAAGATGCCGAGGACGAAGCGAACAAGGACGCCGACAAGCAGATCAAACAGATAACCGAGGCTGGAAAATCGAAGCAAGACGCTGTTGTTAAGAAGCTTCTGGCCGCTGTCTTTGATGTCAACCCCGTAGCACCCGCGGCGGCCTAAGCCCAAGAGTAGTGGTGCCCCCGTGCATCAGAAACAGTTCTGATAGGGTTCTGTTTTCTGAGGACAGAGCCACGGGTCTTCTCGGACCAGATATCTTAGCCTTTTTCTGTATTAGTTTATTCTAGACTTCCTCGCCGCTTGAAAAGAGTCATTGTACAACAAGTTTCCTACAGTTCGGAAGCTACTCAAGAAATCCTATCAGCGCACCCAGCATGTCGCTTAAATCCTTATTGTCCTCCTCATTTATGTCCAGTGCTTCTTGCTGCTCTTGCATCAGCGTCCGCAAAGAGCCCAGGCTTTCGTCACGATCTGCCAACAGTTTCTTGATCCGCAGCTTGGCGCCACTGTCCTCTGCAACAAGCCACGCCAGGACAACAGCAATTTGTTGTAGCGTGAACAGTCCATTATCCAGCCTAGCGGCGAGTATCTCGTATTCTTGCTCTTCGCTGCTGCCATCCCGGGAGAGGTTACTCCTGACCTGCTGCGCAGCAGCAGATACCCTGGCCGCGTAGTCGTGGAAAAGTTTGACCAGTTTGGTCATTTTCTCGTAGCTCTTTTCCACAAACTTGGCCAGGGTCCGAATACGCTCTGCAGATTCGACAGGAAAGCGTCGCAGCATGTTGGCGAAGACGCTGACGAGATGTTCGATGAGCCGGTGTTCCTGCGTCTTCATGAAAGCGGTGAATAGGTTCCTCAGCCCCCCAGAGTCGATGATCTTGTTGCAGATATCAACGCCACCCGCACCAGAAGAAGCGTGGTCGAGCAGGCGTACGGCCGGAGGTTTCGCCTTCTTGCCCTCTTTCAACATGATCAGGCATAGTTCCACGCCTTCGGCTTCCAGAAACTTTGTTTTGCCGGCATCGGAGTCTACGATGCAGGTCAGGGCCTCAAATAAGTTCTCCATATACTCTTCCTCCTCGCCACCCTTGTCGGGGTCCCGTCTGCGATATTGAGCAACGAGTTGAAGTAGTTGATCTGTCGCGTCTGCCTCGGAGAGAGCTGTTTTGCTATCATCTGAAGCTTGCGCTAGGATAGCAAGAATCTCGGCGGCATATTGCTTGTTTTGTGTCACATTGGTTTCTTTCCGTGAGATACGCTGGAGAAGCCATTGTACTAGGCGTTCCTGTTTGCCTATTCGAGCAGCAATTTGCGCTCTCGAGCACAGGTTCTCCAGTATCCCAAGCGCGTAGTACACACCATTTCGATCGGAGTCGTCGTCTTCGTTGAGACGTGAGAAGTTGGAGACGAGGAGGTCGAGCAAATCAGCGTCCATGAAGGCATCCGCTAGCTCACTCCATTGCTCATCCTCTGCAGCAACATCTTCATCCGTCAGCTCTCCGATTACCTCTATGGCATCGATTGCAATGTCTGTGTTCTCGTGCGCCAACAGCCCAACGAGACTACCGGTACAGCCAAGTTTAACAAACTCTGTGTATAGGTCAGGATGCTCGGCTAGAATTGACAGGCCCTTGATGTCCGCGTCTAGATCTGCTTCGCTTCCGATAAATTTCTGCGGGTCGTTCTCGAATTTCGCACGAAGCTCTGCGTTTCTGGTGATGTGCTTTTCGAAGTTCAACGCGGTCTTGCGCAGCCACGCGACATCAATTTTCTCAGGTGCGGCACCAGCATCTGCATCGTCGACGTAATCTAGTATCTCTGATTCTTTTTTACTTATGCCGCCTCCGAAGAATCTTCCCTCGTCATCTTCCTCGTTGTCGTCGTCGGGCGGCAGCTCTGGTCCGAAATCTGCATTATCGTCGATTTCTGCTTCGTCGTCTTCGACTCGAGCTCGACGATTCGAATCACCGTCGGTTGATAAACGGCTGGATTTGTATATTTCATCTGTTGTGTTGTTAGCTCATTTTCCTCCTGCGGTTGGCAATTCCAGTGTTCGAGTGCATACTTGGGTCGCGCACAGTTTCGAGCTTGCGTTTGCTTGGAAGACCTGCATTCTGGCGGCCACGTTAGCTTGGCGTTTTAGCTTCATTTTGCACTATTTCTACCAATAATACCTTGAATATATCGTCGACGCTCGCCATTGCGTTTGTGTGGTATCTTTTTCAGACACCCCGTGCTTGCAAGCTGTAGAATGCATCGCCGGCGCGTGGTCGCGACAAACTTAGCACTGTCTTTTTTTTTCGGCGGGCTGGCGAGCGGGCGGGTCGCGTGTGACGCAGTGCCTAGGTACCTACTTACCTACATTACATCAACTTGTTCTTACACCTGCCATTAATTACCATGATGCTGCACAGCACTACGCCTGTGTTCGATGCATGAGATTACCTCGGGCGGGTATTTCCACATGTGGTATACGGGCAGTACACAATTACAACCTGGGCATGCCGACAATCTATGTTGCTGCCAGCCACATCGATTTACTCAAATTGCCGTAGTGAGTTTGGACGGCTCAGTGGCGATCCAGCTTGGGGTCGACAAACAACGGGTATCCTGAGCCGGCGCAGGTAGTCAGAACTAAACTCGCCATACAGATGATTCGGTGAACGGCGGCAGGCAAGGTCAGCAGCGAGCATGGGGGCAAGGAGACTGCTGTAGGCGGCATCATGAAACCGGGACTGGTCACGGGTAGCAGTATTCCGACGCGAAGCAAATATACCCCAGCTTCAAGTGTGTAGACCAGCCAAGGTGCGCCACCAACGGCCCCTTATTGTTATTATAGTAGACGGAGCACCACACCCCCACCACCACTACAGGCAACGAGGGTTGGCCCCTTATGCCAGCGGCGGCACTGTACCTAGGTACCTATGTCAGCCATCGGGGCTAGTTCTCTGGGCAAGGGAACAATTTATCGAGTAATGCAGCACACTAGCCACGCAGAGAATCGTGAATAGTGAACACATTTACTGCCAGTTCTTCCAGCAGCCAGCTGCAACGCCATCCAACAAGCCGGCAAGCGACGAAATTACGGAATTGCAATGGCCCCGCCTGTTTTGTAATAGGTAGCCAGTAACCGTCTCGTTTGTTGCAACGCTAGGGGAGGACGACCTCTAGACCCCGATACTACGTCGTCACTGCGCAATCTACCTATGTAGGTGCGCTCGAGCGACCGCGGCACTATCCGAACCAAAGGATGCCACAACACCAACTATCGAACGACCATACCGGGCTGCTGAAATCGCTACCGGTACCGCCTGCAGAGCTCGACAGGGAAAACGCAGACGCTGCAACTGCTTCTGTGGTGGCCAAGGCCCTGCGAGCCGCCAGCGCAAGTCCCGCGGCCAATCCGAAAACGTCCCTTTCTATACCCTCCTCGCACGTCAAAACGAACTCGCTTTCGCCCGCCGCACGGCCGCCACGAACCTCCTCTCTACTTCCGCCGCCGCGAGCCTTGCAACAGTCGCCATTCGAGGGCATTGAGCTCGCAGAGAGCGCCGAGACCGCACCCTCACCCGACCGCCACCTCCTGCAGCAGCATACCAGCGCTTCGGCACACGGGGACCCGCCCGGACTTCATACATTCCCGGACCACGACGACCCTTGGAACACTCACCATCCGAAGCAAAGCCAACTTCACCAGTGGTCCGCACAGACCCCGCACGACCGATCCCAGAGTGCTCGCTCGCGAAGCCCTTCGACTCTATCGCAGCCCATCGCTGACAACTCCCACACGAGAGCTACAGAGCGGTCGCAGTCGTCGCAGTCTGCTTCTGGCGCTCCGCTCTTCGTGCCTCTACCGCCGCTCGAGCTGCTGCCACCCCTCGAGAGGAACTTAAACGTACCCTTGACCTCACTCGCGGACAAGCCACAGCCAGGCACCGGCCAAATGCCCCAGGACCTGCCACGCGACGGTCAGCCGTCGCGGGGCCATGGTCGTCATCGAAGCTCAAAAGGAAGCAACGACGTCGACAAGGGAAAGACGACCAAACCACCGTCACAAAAAGCAATGCTCTCGCGCGCTCTGCAAAAGGCCAACACGGCCGTCCAGCTCGACAATGCCCAAAACCTGGAGGGGGCGCGCATCGCATACTCAGAAGCATGCGAGCTCTTGCAACAGGTACTGAGAAGAACGTCTGGCGATGAGGACAAACGGAAACTAGAAGCTATCGTAAGTAAGCCCAGGCTACGACACTGACAAAGGGTCATCTAACAGCACGGCAGCGTCAAACATATGCCAGCCGAATAGAAGAATTAGATCAAATAGGCCCGGTGCGGGAACGAGATGCTGGGTCAAAGGCACTCCCTGCTAGACCCGGTAGTGGCGAATACGGCTCACAACGGGCACAACCACAATACGGAACCTCCAGCAATGCGTCCAATATGCCGTCCGATGCAAGCCAAGGGCCAGAAGTCTCAAATATAAATGGAAGCCTACCCCGTCGCCCGAATTCACCACCTTCATATACCCAACAACACGATCATGACCAGCCACCGCCCAATATCAGAGCAACGGAATGGCATCGAACGGCACCGAGCGGCCAGCAAGGCATGCTGCAGTCATCATTTTCCAAATCCAGTTCTCGTTCCAATCACACACCCACAGGGTCGCAAGAGCGGACTCTTGACTTGCCTCCACCGCTAAACTCTGGCCGTGCGACTTCGCCGCTCAAGAGTACCTCATTCCGCTATTCAACTCACGACCAAAAGCACAGCCACCCTGGCCGGACGAGTTCCAAAGACAAAATTGGTCATATGCGCGATGGTAGTCAAAATTCTTGGCTCGATGGAATTGGCGAATCTGGGGGCTCCACAACTTCATCGATTCATTCCAGAACCTCATCGCAAGGATTTAGAAGAAAGCATTTGCGAGGCATAAGCGGCAATACCGAAGCAGAGTTCGATACTGCCCTTGATGCTGCAATTGAAGCTGCCTACGATGATGGGTACGAACCTATGGGTACAGATGGCATGGGCGAAAGGGACGAAGGGGACGAAGCAGTTGCGAGGGTTTTGAGGAAAGTTGAGATTGCACGCGAACGAGTGCGCCGGACCGAACAAGAAACACTCTCCCTATCAAATGGGACAGACATGGCTGAGCTGCTCTCACCCAGGCAATACAAACCCCCGAATGCTCAGAATGGCTTCTATGACGACAACTCGTCAGATGACGAGGAGCGCATGCTTGAGGAAATGGCCCGTGACTACGACATTGGCGACTTCACCATGAGCGAGGCTGTGCCAATTATAGTTACTCGTGACGAGGAGCGGCGGCCGTCTACTCGTCACAGTGAAACAGCACCTGAACCAAGACCAAAGACGGAACCCGTACGGCCCCTAATGGAGAAAAAGTCGATCTCAAACATAATCAAAGGCCTCGGGCCGAGCTTACCGCCCCCCAACACCTCGTTGCCCGAGCTTCCGCCACCGCGTGGCGCCTCGCCTATGCAAAGTGTAAGGAATCGCCGGTTGTCTGGGCAGAATCCCAAGCAGCTGAAGATAGATACCACAAAGCCGAGTCCTAGCCCACTGGCTATCTACTCCCAAACAGATCCCCCTAGGTCTGCCCGAGAGCAAGAGAATGAACGACTATCTACAGCGACCGGACGTGTCCGTACTGTCTCCCACGCACGTTCAACTCCATCCATCGACATTACCCCCTCTGACCCATCAACTATTGCTTCTCCAGGGCACCGAATCGCCCAAGACATAGAGGAGGCCACGGTAGGTAAACCAGCTTCGCCAACTGCTACTACCACGAACAAGCTGCGCAAGAACTTTTCTTCCTCCAGTTTGCGCAGTATGAAAAGCAGAAACATGTCACTATCCAACCTCGACGATCCGTCAGACATGTCCCCCGGTACGCCTTCAAGCAACCAGTTTGGCGGTTCAAGAACTCCGGCCGTGCCCACCATTCCAACACCTATGAGCTCCGAATTTCGAGACAACCTGGACTCTTCCTCAACGGGTGCCCGCCTATTTGATGATCACTTTCATCAACCCACGAGCCCGGGGTCAGCAGATAATGCGCACCCAGACGCTCCGGCGCCCTTGGAACCATGCCCGCACGATCTTATGCTCCGACCCTTCTGGCTTATGAGATGCATTTTCCAGACGTTGGTTCACCCTCGAGGTGGCTATGTCAGTACTAAACTGTTTGTTCCTCGTGATGTCTGGAAGGTCAAGGGCGTGAAGTTGAAGAATGTTGATGACAAGATTGCCAACTGCGACCTCCTCACCGCAGCCCTCCTCAAGCTTGCACAGGTGGACACCTGCGATGCGGACGCAGTCTTGGAGGAAATGCAGTCACTCGAAGGCATATTGGAGCAGGTACAGGCATCACTTACTCGCAAGCTTGGAAACGAGGTTGGTGTTCAAGGTTCAGGATCGCTATTCAAAGAAGCAGGCGGCGATGGAGATGGTACTTCCGGCGTTCCACGCTCCGGTAGCGTCTCAAACAAGCCATCGTTTTCGTGGCGGCGACTGAGGTCGAAAAGCTCAGGTGTTGCGCTAGGCGGGGCATACAACAACAGCAGGACTGCGGTTGGCGACGCAGGCAAAGGAGATACGGGCATGTCTAGCGTGCCCATGACTGCGCAGCCGACAAGCCGCCCGCCTAGGCGTGATCTCGCCCAAGCACAGTTCATCGGACCTAATGCAAACTACATGAGTTCGCTGGCGCGGCTGTTTGACGCCGCGCAAGCGGTTGGTAAGTAGAAAAAAACCACTTCTGATTCCACTCGGTCCGGTCTCAGGTTGACTAACTTCTCACAGACCAGATAGCTCGTCAAGTGGACGACCCCGGTCTTCGTCATGCGGACAAGACTCAAGTTGGCCTCGAGCTCTGTACGCGCCACGCTGCAGAGTTCTTTGGCTTTTATATCTGCCGATTCGCGTTGGCTGACCTTGGCCTGCTATTAGAGAAATTTATCAAAAGAGGGAGCGAATGGGTCCTTGCGTAAATAGCATATGAAACTCGCGTTAAATGCATGGCGCATGTTTTATGATACCTATCTATATAGGCGCAGTGACAGAACTTGCACAGTATCGCGGTGATTTACGTGCTATCTTGAAATAAAACGACATGCAACGAAACAATTAGTATAAGAGGTTTATCAATTACTTGAACAGTACAATTTAGCTAAGGAAAAGGGCATGTATAATTGATTGTTGTGCAGCGTTCACGGTGAATGCGATTTTGGCGTGAGGTTGGAGTTAGAGGAGCACCAGCTCCGACGCGGCGCAATTCAGAAAAAAGTTGGACCTCGCAAGCGCACCACCGCACAGCTACCCCCCACGCGCAACAAAGCATTGGAGTGGCACTACATACCTTGACCCGATGCCACAGAACGCAATTTCTACATGAACCTGGTTGGGAAGGCAGCGCGGGCTTGGCCTCGACAATGCCTCGCGTCTAACCCCATTACCGTCAGCAGATGGGCTGTCCAGCCCGCCTGGGCGACCTGGGGACGGCGCCTTGCCTCGCAGGCGAAATCAACACCAGCACAGCTCGAGGCACGTATGGCGGCTATCCCCATTGAGCGTTACCGAAACTTTTGCATAGTTGCGCATATCGACCACGGAAAAAGCACACTCAGCGACCGGCTTCTCGAACACACAGGCACGATTTCGGCGAGCGATGCGAACAAGCAGATTCTGGTATGTCTAGGGCCGCGAATTCCGGAGCGAGACCGCCAAAAAAAAAAGGAAGGCAAAAAGCTTACAAGAACAGGATAAACTCGATGTCGAACGAGAGCGCGGAATTACGGTGAAGGCTCAGACATGTACCATGCTGTACAACTACAAGGGCGAGGATTACTTGCTGCATTTGGTCGATACGCCTGGACATGTCGATTTTCGAGCAGAGGTTACACGATCATATGCGAGTTGCGGCGGCGCCATACTGCTGGTAGATGCTAGTCAAGGTATTCAGGCGCAGACAGTTTCGAATTTTCATCTGGCTTTTGCGCAAGATCTGACACTGCTACCCGTCATCAACAAGATCGATATGCCGTCCGCCGACGTTCCTTCTGTGCTGAAGCAGATCGAGGACAGCTTTGAGTTGGACCCCAACGAAGCTGTACTTGTCAGTGCAAAGACAGGCAAAGGGGTTGACACGGTGCTACCAGCAGTTATCGAGAAGATACCCCATCCGCTGGGCGACCGCAATAAGGCGTTGAAGATGCTTCTGGTAGACTCTTGGTACGACAACTTTCGCGGTGTTGTCTTGCTCGTGAGGATTTTTGACGGCACAATACGAGCTGGAGACAGCGTAGTTTCGCTCGGTACCGGCATGAAGTACACGGTCGGCCAGGTTGGCGTCCAGTATCCTGACGCCACACCGCAAAAGGTGCTGAGCGCAGGGCAGGTCGGTTACGTGTACTTCAACCCTGGGATGAAACAGCTCAAAGATGCTAAGCTTGGAGACACCTTTACGGCAGTAGGCAGCGAAGACGTTGTCGATCCCTGCCCCGGCTTTGAAGAGCCCAAACCTATGGTGTTTGTTGCCGCCTTCCCAACAGACCAGGGTGATTACAGCCGACTTGCGGACAGCATCAATCAGCTAGTATTGAACGATCGCAGCGTCAGTTTGCAAAAAGATCACTCAGAAGCGTTGGGAGCAGGTTGGCGTCTTGGCTTTCTGGGCAGCTTGCATTGCTCTGTCTTTCAGGACCGTCTTAAGCAGGAGCATGGCCGAAGTATTATTATCACAGAACCTACCGTGCCGACCAAAATTATTTGGAGCAACGGCAAGGAGGAGGTTGTGCAAAACCCCGCGCTTTTTCCTGACATGTCCCATCCTCATGTGAAGAGTGCGCAGCTGCTAGAGCCGTAAGTGCTGTACCAAGTCAACGGCGAGCAGCCAAACTAATTGAGAGCTTGCCACAGGTTTGTCAAAGCAACAATAACGGTACCGGAAGAGTTTCTTGGGCGAGTGATTGAGCTCTGCGAAGCAAACCGAGGGCAGCAAAGAAGCATCGAGTTTTTCAACAAGGATCAAGTCATTCTCGTTTATGATATCCCAGCTGCGCAGCTAGTGGAGGATTTGTTTGGAAAGTTGAAAGGGTCCAGGTATGCATACCTTGCAAGGTCTTCGCAGCACGCATGAATCAACTGACATTAAGCAGTAAAGGATACGCTACGCTTGATTATGAAGAAGGTGGCTGGCGCGAAAGTAAACTTTCCAAGGTGCAACTACTCGTGAACAAGCAGCCTGTCGATGCTATTTGTAAGATAGTCCACGCGTCCCAGGTCGACCGTGTGGGCAGACAGTGGGTAACGAAATTCAAAGAGCATGTCGACAGACAAATGTTTGGTGAGTGGTATACATAACTACACACCTCCCTGAGATGAACTAACCAGAGGTCTTTTGATAGAGGTTGTCATCCAAGCCATCGCCGGTAACAAGATCATTGCTCGCGAGACCATCAAACCATTTCGCAAAGATGTCCTGGCAAAGCTGCATGCAAGCGATATCACCAGAAGGAGAAAATTGCTTGAGAAGCAGAAGGATGGTAGAAAGCGACTGCGTGCAGTTGGCAATGTCGTGATAGACCAAGCAGCTTTTCAGAATTTTTTGGCGAAATAACCATGTATTTATAACTAGTTGTACAGAGCAGCATATTTTCGGTAAATGGAGTGTAATATTATTAGGGTCACATCGCCAGCCATGGCGACCTGCTTATGTTTTGTATTGAGTTAGATTGAATTAAATCGAGTTGTCGGTTCTTTTTTTTTACTGCCCATTAAACATATGTAAATTGCCGGCAGCATTTTATTTTTAGCTAGTTGAGTTTTATGAATTAATTAGCGGTCGCACTCGCTTGTAGCAGTGTGTTTTTTTTTTTTTTTCCTCCGCCTCTCCGCCTCGCTATCTAAAATGCTCAGACTTTTGGTCTTTAGACAACTATTTCCTAAGTTGTCCATTGTTACACTATAACTTCGTTCGCACCACACGTGATACGTGCGTGATACGGTTAGTTGCTTAGAGAAATGCAGCTTATTTCTAGCGGTAGCCCTATTGTAACTGAGCGACGCACGCTCTCCTGGATATCGAGATCTATACAGCTCCAGTTCACTGGTGCGGCTGGCGCTTGATGAATCTTGTTCAAGTTGACGTGTAGTGGAAGCGGACCCGCCATTACGTATCCACGCGCCGATTTATCAAGAATGTCACATATTGGGCATGTTCCCCAGGTGGTCTCATACTCGGTAGTTGATCGATGAGCTGCTTCCTCCTATTCCAATTAGCATAGGGCTTGTCAATTGCGCATAATCCAAGGTAGCGATATAACAAGTCGTAGCAAACACACTCCCGGAGATATAGCAGGGTCTGGTTAGTCAACTCTCTCCCACTCTTCGGCTTGGCGCAGGTTGTTAGTAGCGTGTGGTGGGGCAAGTACCTCTTGAAGTACCACAAGTCTGGCTACTCTGCAAGGTACATGCGACCATGTACCGATAGGCATGTGAAGCAGTAGGTCGAGGGAACTATTATGGCCGCCTATTATTAGGTTTGGTTGGCAAGTGACGCCACCACGCACGCTGCCCGGATCTGACTGCAAATCACTCGGCGTAGCTGGCTCCTTCACCCTCGCCATCCATTGATTAGACAAGTTTGAAATCCAAAGCTAGCTAGCACATTTATTGTCCAATTTGGTAGGCGATGGGATCACCAAGTTCGTTCCGAGCCCTCCGCTTTCCTTATCCTGAGCCGTTTGACGGTATAGGATTTTGGGGGAAGCAGACGTCGACACTGAACTGGTGCGAGGAGGTATTTGAAACCCAATTACATTCCCATCGTTTCTGGTTGTGTCTAAAGCATTGCAGGATTATATCTTGACACCCTACTGTGCCGAGCTTTGTAATGTGAGTCTCGTGCCTTTGGGAAGGTGGCATCGCTAATACGCTAGAGACCCTAACCAATCTGGCGTTCCTATACCTGGGAATGAGGGGTGTGCGTAGCTGCCTTCAACAGTCTCATGATCGCATATTTTTGATTGCGTACGGTGGCTACATGCTTGTTGGTTTGGGCTCCATTGCCTTTCATGCGTCTTTGAAGTGTAAGTGCTCTCTGTCTCGTCAATGACATATTCTCAATGTGGCCTGGATGGTTGCCAACTACTCAGCAGATCCGATGCAGCTCTGGGATGAGCTTTCAATGATATATACGACATGTCTGATGATGTTTGCAAGCTTTTCGTACTCCCGCTCGACTCTGTTTGCTACGATGTTCGGCCTCTGCTTGCTTGGTCTCTCTGCTTTCATCTCGGTTGGTGCATCATTGTTCCATCTGCCCTTCCGCTTGCCGCTTACAGCCATTGAATCTAGGTATATTATCACTTGACTAAAGACCCAGAGTTTCATCAAACAGCATACGGTATACTTACTGCAGTGGTGGTGTTCCACGGCATGTGGGTGATGGAGAGCCGTTTACGCCCAGCCCTCAGAGCCCGCCATGGCAGTGAAGGCGATAAGATCCTTGGCACTATGTGGGCAATGGTTACGACAGGTTTGTACCGTTCGTCTGTACTCTCCCGCTTCCGTTGAACTTACTCGTGTGTAATTAGGCCTCTTCGTCTTCTTGTGTGGGTTCCTCGTCTGGAATCTCGATAATATTTATTGCAACCAGATTCGTGGCTGGCGCCGCAACGTTGGGCTACCCTGGGCTGTCTTTCTTGAAGGTCACGGATGGTGGCATCTTATGACTGGGTTTGGTCGGTTTGCCTTCAATTCCCTCATGCTGTTCCCTCTGTTACTAACTCGTTTCCAGGAGGTGATTTTGTCGTTAATACCTCACGCACGCAGGAAGCTAACGTCAGTAGCGTACTACTACATCGTTTGGGGGATATGGATCCGTCGTTGTTTGGCGGCGGATGATGTGAAATATGAGCTCCACTGGCCAGCCGTGCTCTCTTCCATACCGGAGGTCCGGCGAGCTGGAGATACCGCTCATCAGGCGGTCAAGAAAGTGCAGTGATGATAACCAAGCCCAGAGGAACGAAGAAACAGGTGCGGAGCTGGTTGGTCAAATGCATCATGACAACATACATATCATAGACATATACGGAAGGCTTGTTAGAGATAAAACGGGATAAACAGTCACTACAGGAAACACAAAGATCTCCCCGAGACGAAAAAAGAAAAGAAAAAACAAACAAACACGAGAATGCAGGTGGGCAGCATGATACGATGCATCGAGTATAGGGTAGCGCAACCACTTGGCTTCACCCCACATTTCCCCCAGGTCGAAGCTTTGTGGCCCTCACCAGTGAATACCCCTCACCAGCGTGAAGTTGTTCAAGAACATAAAATGTCCATCTCGAACGAGGCCCTGCAAAAGGCAAGTAGAGCCCAAAAATACACACGAACAGTACTGACGAACCAGATAGCTTGCTCGCGAGATCGAGGCGCAGGCCGTCTCGGCGCAGCAACAGATCGGTATCGCACGAACACAAATAGCTGGCAAGCAGAGAGAGCAGCGTTTGGTGAAGCTCACTCTGAGCGAACTGGACAACTTGCCAAAGGACACAGTTGTCTATGAAGGTGTAGGCAAGATGTAAGACTACCCCAATTGGCCGCGACCATCCGACGACCTACTAATCGCTGACACAGGTTTGCCGCCCTACCCGTCACGGAGATGACGCAAAAACTCGAAGACCAGACGAAGGACTTAGATGGCGAAGTAGAAAAGCTCGGGCAAAGACTAGTTTACCTCGAAACGACACACAAGAACAGCCGCGAACATATCGAACAGATGCTACGAAAAGCCTGACCAAGGAATACGACGTGCTGTGGTCTTTCGAAAGGGCCATATGCCTTCCAACTCCCCTTCATACTCGGCAGCGGCAAAGGCTGCTAAGTATACGATGGGGGCTGTTAATTTCAACAAGATTCCCCTCCACCCGAAAACAAGAAAAAGGAGAACAGACAAAAACAAAACAAAAACAGGAAACCAGGAGTCCCAAAATAGATGATAGCAGGGCGGTTTCGTCTTCCGTCCAAGTCGGGGCTTCATGCAGAATCCACTTCTGAGTTTGGTCTAACCCTCAGCCATATATAATTTATTTTTAGGAAGCGCGTAAAGCCCCTGCATATGGAACAATCCACCCGCTTGCAAGCCATTTACACATGACAAATTTAAGCGCTGCGGTAGGGAGAGTTCACCTGTTAGTCTGGTGTTTGCGCTGCCAAGCTTCCACGTAAAATGGGACCCTTCCAACCGCTGTGACGGGCCGTCAACAAGTGGGATGGAGTGCCCGCAGCGGCAGCGGCCGCATGCCACCAAGGCCATCGAAACCTTGCGACTCATATCATGATAATAGGCCACCTAGCTCAGCATTAAGCGCCGGGCAAATTCACACCAATTTACAAATTGTTTCAGACTCAATGATGCACCCGACCCCGGGCGACGACTAATCCAGCTGGCGCGGATTACGGTGGCGTAGGTTTCCAGCCCCCCGCTTCAGCCGCTGAATGGTCAGCCCTATCTATGCGACTCAAGTACCATTCTTCTAAAAACTCCTCCTCGCCCATCCCCTCAGCCCGCTCGGCCTGAATACTAAAACAAGAGCCCCCCCCGCTCCAACCAAGTTGGCTGCCACATCGCAACCTATCTACACCATCGCAGAAATCCCTATCCATCATGAGCAACTACTCATACGAGGAGGACGACCTGGATGTCCATATACGCCGACGTCACTCGCCGGAGCCTGTGCGATATGTCAGCACGGCACCGCGACAATACTACCCACCATCGTACCTTGTGCCGGATCAAGGCATGCGAGTGGTTGCCCGCAGCCGGTCGCGTGAGCGAAATAGCCCGCCACAACCCGCTGGCCCGGTCATTATCCAGAACAAAATCTACAATGAACTGTCTTCCGACGATGAGCATGAGGGCTCTCGGCGACGCCGCTCTCGTCGTCGCAGCTCATTCTCCCCCTCTCGATCCCGATCGCGAGGCCGATACATGACCAAGGAAGAATGGCAGCTTGAACTAGACCGTCGCGAGCTAGAGAATATACGACGTGAACATGCGAAGGACAAGGAAAACCGCCGCGCCAGCAAGGAACGCCAGGATGACGAAGAGCTGCGCCGAGCAAAGGAGGAACTGGACGCCATCAAGCGCCAAAAGGCACAGGCTGAGGAAGAAAAGCGCATCAAGCGTGACATGGAACTCCAGCGCCTGCGCGATGAGGAGCGTGCCATTGCAGAGAAGGACATTCGCGACAAAGAAGTCAAGGCTGCCGTGGAGAAGTACAAGAAAGAAGAGGCGGAGCGAAGAGAAAAAAAAGAACAGGAAAAGAAAGCGGCCGAGAAGGAGTACCAAAGACGCCTACAGGAGCAGCTACTTGCATCTGGGCTAGATGAAGAGCACATTAATGCCATCCTCAAGAAGGAAAAGGTTCCCGAATCTCGTAATGAGAGGAATGAGCGCGCTACCTATACTAGGATGCCGCGCAAGCATCTATCTATCGAGACTCTCAGGACTTTCAAGGTCGAATATGATCTTGACACTGCTGTAAGCGCCTTGCCATGTGTAGCACGGAGATGAACTTATAGCCAAATCACTAACGCGAACAACAGGACCCCTCTGGATTTGTTGTTATCAAGCGACCGGTGCCAGAATGGGAGCAGGATCATTTCTGGAAGCATACCAAGTACATTCGTGAGAAGCGCCTGATTATTGAAGACAAGCGACACCACCACCACCACAAGAGCGATATTGAGCTCGTTGTTCGCAAAAAAGAGCGCAAGAGAAGCAAGTCTCCTGGGCCGGTGATGATGTGGGTTGCTGGCCGTCGTTAATCCCAAAATGCACCTTACGCCATATCAAGACAGCACGCTTATGAATTGATTTACGAGGCGAGATGTTTAGTCTATTTTGTTTTCCCATGTATTGCTGTTTTTATATTACAATGATCCAGATCTCCTGATCAGTTCCTCATATAGTGTCCATGCCAAAGCAGAGCTGAGGGCCTTGCGTCCCATGCGCAGCCCCAAACCGCTCCATAGAGATCTGAAACCATCCTCAGCAATCATTTTGTACCAAGCCTGCCACATATTGCGATATCTTTGTGGCTGAAGCTGTATGCGAGTTTTTACTGCGTCAAATGGATTTGATACGGCGGAGCATGCAGCGCCAGCCAGAATCGCGGAACCGAAGTTGATAGAGCTCGCCAATGGTGTGCCCATGATCGCCTTCGTTTCTGAACCGGAGCCGGCTTCCACGAGAGCTCCGAGGCGCAATTTCAGCATCTCGTAAAAGAGTACATATAGACCCGCGTACGGCGCATCACGAATGGCTGTGGCACCAAAACCAGAGAAAAAGCCGCGAAAGCCCTCACGCCGTTGAATGTCTCTGATAGCGCTGGAAAGGGAAGGGTATGAGTAAAGATTAGATTCGAAGCGCACCTTGATGACAGTCAGAGGCATGAGGACAAAGCCAGCAAAAGTTCGCGCTGCGGCGCCTGAGAGTAAATTCGCAGTATTTGACAACTTGGGCAATGCAGTAGAGCCAGTCATACTATTGCCAGAGCCAGTCCCAAGAGCATTAGCCTGGGCCGCATATTGACGGATGGCGTTGAGTGACGAGAAATATAGAGCGGAGCCAAACCCAGTGCGAAGGGCAGACGGAAGAGTACCTCTCCATAAGGAGCGAAGCTGATTAGGAGATCTGCGCAGCTCAAGCCAGGAGTTGTACAGGGAGGTTTGCCCAGACTGCTGCACCCTTGTCTTTAAAAGATCCAGGGGCTGCAGAATGACAGCAGTAGACATGCCAGAGCCCAAGCCAGACATAAAATGGCGACCTGCGCGTGTGTTTTGTCAGGATACACTCAGCAAAGAGCGGCGTCGGAGCCTTACTTGACTTGGAGGGTTTTGTCGCACCCACAGCGGATGGTGCTTGGCTCATGATTAACTTGCCCTCAGATGCCATTTCCAGTGCAATTGATGCCAGGTAATGAATAGGATGATGCTACACGAAGCGTGGCGCATTCATGATGGCATGTAAATTTGGACGCAAGCGTCATTCTGGCCAGCTGATTCAACGCTTGAGCCGCGCCGTGTATATCCCCACTTTTTTGGTGGCCTAGGCCGACGCAGTAGTTGGAGCCTTATAATCTGCAATGACAGATTCCAGGCGACCAGCCAGTAATCGATGCCGTTTGACGAGGTCGGGCCATTCATGGACACCGATGGAGGGTAAAAGCATACCAAAATCGGCACCAAGCCTACCTAAGCTGCCAGAACAATATAGGACTTGAGTTAAAATGCTTTCTCGTGAGGCCTGGTCTTTGACCACTGGTAGGTAGATGCGCAATGTCTCAAGCAGCATGCTGACAAGATGCATAGGAAAAGCCGATAAAACGGGAGGTATAGAGCCCAAGTTGTCTGCAGTAGGGTTATTCTCCGAAATAGCACCCCCACCTGCATTCTTTGAGATCGATATGATGTTGAAACTGTGCTCGCGGAACACCTCAATGAACCTCTTTAAGAAGCGTTCAGTCTGTTGACCACCAGACCAGGTTTGGCCTGCGTTATGCTGACGTATGCGCTCTTCATCAGCAAGTTTCCTCAAAGGATCCAGCGCCTCCAAAGTTGTAACGAGGTTCGAGAACCGGCATATTAGGAATACGGCAGGCAAAGAGTTCTCTGCAGGCATGTCTGGGACCAGCTCGGGCACAATTCGCTTCAGCCAACCCATGGTGCGTAGCGCTGCAGCGAGTTTCAGGTTTGGCGCTGTAAGCGAGCCGATCAAGTCGATGGCAAGCTGGCGAATAGCGTCATCAGCTTGTAACATGACAGACCTAACGAGGTCTGAATTTGGATATAGGGCCGAAAGCCGCCGAATATGACCGTACAGATCCAAGCTGGTGGAATATCCGAGAGGGCTCGCATTGACAGCAGAGAGCAAAAGCGCCGGCAATTCCAGAAGGTCCACGACACGATCCGCATTATCAAGTAGATGGAGCGCCTCTTTCCTTTGTGCGAGGATCCGACTATCGCCAGATTTGCTGAACAATGTAGAAAACCGTTCGGCCTCGGTGTCAAGTCGAGGTACAGCGGCGGTGAGCTCTCGAGCCTTGAGATCGAGGATACGTATTGTTTCTGGGATAGATGCATGCCCAATCGCTGAGCCAACCATTAACTTATGAGATCGTTTTGACAGTGCTTGCACGGAACGCAGCATTGATTGTGAATTCTGAGCGAGGTTCTGAGGCTCGGAGGAGAGCACAGACTCAAGGGAGAGGTCCGCAAGATACTCTAGGTACTCTATATCCTCGGTCCCAGACGCCGCATCCAGACCAAGGAGGTCCCTGAGCGCTTCAGCCATCGCGGAGGTTGTGTGGTGTGGCCTACCGCGACGATTGATTGTGTGAAGGTAAAATTCCGAGTGCTGGTAGGCGCTGCCCCCAGATGCTGATGCAGCTAGCTGGCATGACCCCACCCTCAGGACGTGCCGAATAAGCTGTGCAGAGCCGCTGGAACCGCCAGTTAATAGATCACAAATAACTGTGATGCAGTTCGAAGTGCGCGAAAACCCCACGTGTGTATTTTACATTATTTTTTTACAGCCTCCTCAGTACATGCAATGATGCGCCATCTGTCATGATAGTCTGGGGTGCTGAAGGATTATAGTTTATAGTGGATGACGGTACTGATTCTTGCCACTTGCTCAGCTCGGCAGCAAGAAGAATGAACTCATTCCTCGTTCCTCACATTAAGAACTACTCTAAATGGGACACGGCAACCGCCTGACAGTTGTCAAGTTGATATAGAGGGCGTTTCAGGCTCCTCCTGACAAAGTCTTGTGCATGAAGGGAAAATAAAACTCTTGCTTGAAAGGTGGCAGCTGATGGCAGCAAGCTGCCCACGTGAGAACCCCAACACTTCTTGCAAGCCCACCACCTCGGCCCACCATTTTCGGCTGCCTGCCTACAGCTTGCTCAGCCAGTTACGGAGCCGCAGTCAGTCCCCAACTGCAAGCCGTCATTATATTTAACTACCTCCCTGTTCCCAGCTGGGTAGCATCTCCTTTCCATTGTCAACACAACTGCCGCAGCAGGTCCTTAGATAGGGCCAAGATCTGCAATTCAACAAGATGAAGGACCCCTTCTTCCTTGAGCCTGTTCCCTGGCTCTCGGATCTGGTTCGTCCCTTATCTCGCCGCCTTGACTTGGTGACGCTGCCGCTACATATTCACGAAGTAGTGTTTGCCGCTCTGCTCTATTCTGTCATTTTCTATCCTGTCTCGCCAATCTTGTCGCGGCTCATCGCCCCAAAACACTACTCTCAGCTTTCCCGCAAGAAACGGGTCAACTGGGATGCACACGTCGTTTCCATGGTCCAAAGCGTCTTTATCAATGGACTGGCCTTGTGGATTAAGTGGGTAGATGAAGAACGCAGCAGCATGGACAGAGAAGGCCGCATCTGGGGCTACTCTGGAGCGCCAGCTCTGCTTCAGTCGATGGCTGTTGGTTATTTTGTTTGGGATCTGATCATTACTGCGATGAATATGGATGTGTTTGGTATTGGAACATTGGCTCACGCAATTTCTGCTTTGACTGTCTTTAGTCTGGGATTCGTATGCGCCTTTTGAATCTGAATTTCATGCTCATGAGAACTGACATTTTTGGCAGAAACCGTTTGTCAATTACTACGGATGCAACTTCATTCTCTTTGAACTCTCTACACCTTTTCTGAACATTCATTGGTTCCTTGACAAGGTCAACATGACTGGATCGAATCTTCAGCTCTACAACGGCTTCGCACTTCTGTTTACGTTTTTCTCCTGCCGACTTGTCTATGGCCCATACCAGAGCTATAAGGTTTTTAGCGACATCTATGCCCTCAGTGGCAAAAACCCGTCCTCGCCCGGCCAAGGCGTACTTGCCTACGTTACATCGCAAACGTTTATCCCGGCATGGCTCTCGTTTGCATACATCGCTAGTAATGCGACGCTTACGTTCTTGAACTTTTATTGGTTTTACATGATGATCTACGCTGTGAGGAAAAGGTTTGTTGCTTCTCCCAAGGTGGCGGATGAGAAGGAGCCGGTTACCGAAGTCGAGAGTGATCTTTCTGCAACCGCATCCGGAGTATCCTCTCAGGCTAAACCCCGTTCTCGGCGTGCCTAAGGCCATTTAAATCTGAACACGGAATTTCGAGGTGGCATGAGCTTGCTTTCTGCTTTTTGGTGCGTAGGAAGACATGTTGGCATGCTACGATAGACGGGTGTTTATCCTGATAGAACCATCTCTCTTCCATGCAACCATTGTTACTATTCAAGAATTCAGATTTTACGGCGAGTAACAATAAAAAAAACATCTATTAGTCATACTTTGTGATGCCCGCATGAATTGATGGCAATTGCATTTCTCAGTCAGAATATCCACATTTCTGGAACGCAGTAGAGGTAGATTACATTAAGAGCTGCTTTCTAAAGCTCTCTTCAACTCCATACGAATCGGCCTTAGCTCATTCAGATACCGTAGGCGGAATGGAAAACCCCACAGAAGAGCTCGAGGTGATCCAACATCAAATAGAGGAATTAAAAACCAAAAGGGTTTTGTGGCGCTGTTGAGTTTCAACTATTAGTACTGTTACTAGCACGGCACTTGTCAAGTACAGTGAACTTACTCGCTTGCGACAAGTTTGCTCGGCGTCCAGTTGGCTGCACAGTGAGCTTTTTGGCATCGGTTACGCCAAAACGGACAGGTGGCGGTGGTCCTGTCTGCTGCGGCTGGAGAGCCGGCGGAGGCTGAGAGATAAAAGAATTGAAACCCGTGACCTGTGGCTGCTGCATGGGGGGCATTCCTGTTCTTTGGGGTTCTAAGGCGGGTGGCAAGTAGCTGTTGACATTGCCCTGATTAGCCTGGCCGAATGATGACTGTGGTTGGAATTGGGGAGGGTAGGCAGTGTGCTGTGGCTGCAGCGGTGAAAATTGGCTGGGAACGCCTGGATCCTGGAATGGGCTTTGTGTCGGGGCTCCAGTGTACATCGGTTGCATATATTGCGACCCTGTTTGATATGGGACCATCTGAGGCTGGTTTTGCAAATTTCCATATCCTGTCATGGTTGGCTGTAAGGCCTGCATCTGCTGCATCTGAGCTGTGTACTGCTGCTGAAGCCGAGCTTGCGTGATATCGTTGAGACTTTGGCCGGGTGGAGCGACCTGGCCTTGAACAAGACCAGTCATCTGTGCCGATAATGCTGGAGCCGCGAAAGCGCTCTGTTGTTGCGGAGCAGATATCGGACGCTGGGTTGGTGGCGGTGCAAGAGAGCCCTGACCAGCAGGTATAGTTGGCGTTGGCCGTTGTCGTGCAAGTGATTTTGGTGATGCGGGACCACCTGTTTGCGAACCTGCTACGGAAGAAAAGAAAGAAGGGCTTGCTCCTTGCAGTGGCTGAGCTTGTGATGTTGTTGAGGCAGCTGTTGACGCGGCCGTCGCAGTAGATTCTGGCTGTCTTACAGGTTCGACCTTGGTTGGTTCAAGAGGTGTGCTGAGCATAGACAAATCTTTCATGGAGCCTGTAAGTGCTGGTACAACTGGCGCGGGAGGAGGCGCAGGCTCCACAGGCTTTGCGTTCTCGGTCTGCGGTTGCTTGCTTGGTTTCACCTCCCAGGCGTCATCATCGAAGCCACCCGAAGGTGCCCTAGATTCCGCTTGAGTGGGACTTCTAGCAGACGTGCCCACACCGCTGCCCTCTGAATCCTTCGACAGCGTTGTCGCATCCACAACATCGTTCGTCTGGACGGCAGGGGCTGGACGACCCTTGCGAGTGTTGTTGCGAAGAGTACCGCCTGGCCCTGAAAACAGCCCTCCGCTGCTACTGTCACCATCTTGGCTTCGCTCTCGCCCGAATTTTGTATCCAAAGTCCGCATGATTTTGATGATATCGCCTTCTCGAATGCCAAGCGTTCGTAGGATGACAGCGTTGACGTCAGGAAGAACGCTTTCATCCATTGAGTCGCGAATAAATGCCTGTGCATAGCGCTCACATAATCCAACTGGAACGTCGCAGGAGAGAAAGAATTGGAACCAATCGTATTCGGGCTTCTTATTTCTTTCGACCTTGGCACCAGACGGTTCGCTTGGCCGATTTGTTGATTTCGAGCGTCGCACGTCGGCGAGAGGTCGTTCATCCTCCAACGAGATGCCCGTGAGATTTTCGACATATTCCAAGTCTTCTCGCGACATTTTCGCTATTGGGACAGCAATTTTTACTCCGTTCATTTTGTGCAAATGAATCTTGCCGTCGCGCAGGCCGAGAAATTGGGCTTCAACGCTGAAAGACTTCGAACGATCCGTCCAAGTGCGGACCTTGTGTGTATCGGGTTCTGTGCGCGTGAAGCTGTCAGCAAAAGTCGGCGAGGGTTACACATATTGGAGCCATACTTGATTTGCTCTTGGTTGAGTTGCCATTCTCGCCGCGGCCATTTTCACGACGGCTGCGCTGTAAATCAAGTTAGTCTAGAGTCAATGGTATGCCAATTCCCGCATTGCGAATTCAGACATACTTGTTGCGGCTCTTTGCTAGCTTTAAGGGCCTCTTTCGTGAGCCTCATTTCTTCCATGCGATTTTGTTCGACAGAGGACATGCCACTGCGAGTACCGGCCTCGTTCGCGGGGGGTGTGACGGCACCAATAATCTCAATGTAGCTGCTGGGGACAACGCCTTCCTTACCATTTTTAAGTCTGCGCAGCTGCCACCACTCCTCACTTTTGGAGTCATCCAAGATAATGACCTCATCTCCTGCGGCAACAGTAACTTCATCTTGCCCCTGGGCCATGAAATCATACAAGACCTTTCCTTTTCGCTGATAGCGCTGCGTTCCAGCCATAATGACCTCCTTCAATCCCTCAGCCCGTACAGCACCGGCCATTTCACCTAGCGCCAATACAATCTCCTCCGCGGTATCCTTGGCACCAGCGTGGAAATCGATGCTCTTGCTGGGACGGACAAGTTCCATGAAGACATGCTTCCCTTCGCGAGAGTAGTGCGTCATTTTGTCAGCACTCCACTCCTGAGGAGGAGAATCCTGTGCCCGTTCTGGGGCAATCAGAATCATGCCAGTTCCCAAATTAATGCCTAACGTAGTTGGCATCTTCTTTCTTTTACCCATGACTGACACCATCTCGCTGATGTTGTACATGTGAAAGCCGCCAGGTGATCTGTGAGGCTGCGATACATCGGTTCGTTCGTTAGGGTCAGGCATTCCATAGTCGTCCGAGTTGCTCCGAGCGTGGCTAGGCTGAGCTGGTGGTCTCGGGCGCGAAGGCAGTGCTGGAGACTTGACGGATTCTTCATCGGACGGCACTGTCGGTTCAGGTGCAGTTTGGGGAGGCGGGGTCGCAGGCCGCACCGCTGCAGCACGTCCCTGCAGAACTCCGGCCAATGCAGATGCTGGGCCCGCAGCGCTGGGGCTCGCTGCCGCCGCCGTCTCTTGCTCTGGTTCAAATGCGACGGAGCGAGGTCTTGCCGGTAGTGCCGGAGGCGGCGCCTGAGCATCCTCATGATCGGCCGCGCCTCCTGAAGCCATGTCTATGTAATTCGCTGGGACAAAACCGAATTCCTCGTCCAATCCGACAAGAATCCAGTCTGGATCAGATGTATCAAATACGTCGAGGACGGCATCTTCGTGGAAGGAGAGTTCTTCGTCGGTTTGTCGAGTGTACTCGTAAATGGCACGAGCCTGGGTCAGCGCGGGCGCCTAGAGACAACAAGATTAGCATATGTGGATTCCATCATCGAGCCAGTCTTGGGAATTGCTGGCTTGTTCTTACTGTCTCGACATAGTTGTGAGGCACTAGTCCCGTGGGCTCATCCTCGTCATCGGCCCCAGCTTTCTTCTTAGCTTTCCACCAGCCATCATCGGCGTTCTTTTCAACGACGTAAAGCAAATCCCCCTCCGTGATGGTAAGCTCGCCCTCTGATTGTGGCTGGTAGTCGTAGAGGGCTCGGTATACACCGAGGAAACCCATTGTAACGTCGGGTGCCCAGTATGCGAGAGATGATCGTCGACTGAGCAGTTCCGCAGGGCCCTGCGAGACAAGCGTACTGGCGTCAGGTGTTGGAAGCTTCAGTCGTTACTGTAGACGTCGTCCGCGGGACATGAGTAGCGTAATTCGTTGGGCGCAGGAGGGCAATTCAGCCAGGTTTACAGCCACGCCAGCTGCAGCGGAGCTATATAGGTACGTAGCCGTAGGCTAATTTACTGGGTAGAAGTAAAATGGTGGTGAGGTAAGCAGTTCAAAGGTACCTAGGTAGGTAAGTATGTACCTGAACAGCACAGTGGGTGCGCGCTTGCAGTGTCATTAAAACCCCCAAGCCCCCCTATATTTAGGCTGCTCCATTTTTAACGTGACGCGTCCGAGGTAGCCCGCGCTGCGGGCATCTCTTTTGAAGCGCAACCTCCAAGATGATGTCACAACGGTTAAACAGGAAGTCTGAACGAGTCTCACACAGGGAGAAAAAAAACCCCCTTCATAATTATTTTGATCATGATTTATCAGTACCGCTAGAAACCGTACGCTGCATGCGTAAACAACATATTGTACATGTAGCAATACACAGAGCAACCATGGCGTCCCGGAGCAAGTGTCAAAACAATGAACTACATAATACTAATGACATGTTTGACCCAGTTGAGGGATCTTAAAATACTTCGGACGAAAATAGATGTAATCGTTGAGAACAGAACCGATAACAAATCGTAATTCTTTAGCTGCGGGTGTATGCTTGGCTTTGAATCAGTTGTGGCCCGCAGGTAAAACCTGCAGCAGCATATCTAGCTGGCGGTCTGGCAGTTCTTTTCGTTGCCGTAGGAGTTTTTGTCCTGAGCTTGGGCAAGATTTTTCAAGCTACCACTGCGATGCTCTCGGGCAAGTAAGCCGGGGAACAGGCGCGGATCACTGCCAGAGAGATGCAAGTCTGCAGTGCTCTCCGAATGACGACTGCTCGAAGTTGATGGCCCAGTTTGCTCTACGTTCTGCTGGCCGTTGGTGCCGGACTTGCTTGATGGAGAGGATATAACCTGCGGGCTGCCTTGCGTCATTGTTTGGCCGTTGCCTGCTTTGGCGGTGCTGAATTCGATCGCAGCGTCGTACAAAGAAAATCTTTGAAGCCTAAAAGGTGTCAGAAGGAGCCAACTGATGCTTTTGGGGGTCACCTACACATCTCTTTCTTGCATGAGAGTAAGATAGCGGAATTCTTCTCGGCGATCTGGCACATTGGTTTTCACCATCTTATTTCCGTCTTTGCCAGGTTTCTCAAAATCGTGGCCAAGCCATTGCTGCTTGATTGCTCGCTCATAGCCACTCTGCTTCACCGAGTTCTTTGCCAGCTCGCACATATCGACGGAGCTCAACTTGCAAATTTGAGCTGCAACGGCGTACTCTTCAATAAGTGGCTCTTTCGTGAACGCAAATTGAAGCGGATCATCCGTTGAGAGAGATACATTAAGTCCACGTTTGAAGTACTGATGAAATGGGTTTCTCTCATAGGCGAGGAACAAGGCATTGTTGCTGAGTGGCGACATGGCCATGCCGATCTGCTCCAGATAAAATATATACTGAAGAAGAGGTACCTTTCGAAGCAGGAGGCCGTGGCTGATACTGTGACAACACAGTGCAGCAACAGCTAGATGCTCACTGTCGCCGGCCTCACCACAGTGTGGTCGCAGTGTAAAGGTGTTGAAGCCACGCTTCTGTCTCCAAAAATTCAGAGAAGCCATGTTTGCAAAGGTATAGTAGATCCAATAGCTGTAAGGCGGATTTTGAGCGCCGTCCCATTCCTTGGGCACAGGGAACTTGCGGAAAAGACGTCGTTCTACCTTGCTTTCGTCATCAACACTGTCGAATCCAATGACACGCTGAAGGAAAATGTGCAACTTCGGGTGGCTCGCCGGATCTTTGGTAACTTCAAAGAGCGGCTGGAACAAGTTCTTTATGACTTGTTCAAACGAATCCATGAGGCCGCTACCCTTGTAAACGTCGTATAGACGAGGGATCTGGATGAGCCAACGGACGTTGTGAGAGAAAAGCTTGTTATCAACCACCCACGCGGCCAACTTGTCCCATTCATCGATGGATTTGCCGTAGATAGAAATACGCCACTCAACCATTTGATACTTGCTAGACTCCAAGTCTTCAATGACTTCTTTGGTAATTTCTGCCAAATATCGACCGTGAATAAAATTGTCTGTCTTCAGGAAAATAGTTCTGAGGCGAGATTCGCCGATGGGGTTGTATTTGAGGTTGAACTTGTCAAATCGGTGGAAGGAATCTGTGTGCGCCTACAAGATGGAGCGTCAGTGGAGCACCAAGATCTCTTTCTTTGCCAACTTACATGCATATCGAGAGTGTCGATGCTTAGATCATAAGCAGTGAGATTGATACTCGCAAAGACTTCAGCCAGAGTGAGGTGCTTTCCGTCCCTATACAGAACCACCTCGTTGGGATACTTCTTCATTTTGCTCTTGATAAATCGCAGCAAGTGCTTCTGGTTCATGCAAGCAGAATGATGAACGTGGGTGTCAACTTTTCGGACATTGTAAAAGTCTCTGTGGGGAACCTTTTTGCTGTCTGCTGTTTCCTGGTATTCGTTCAGAAGGGCGTAAAGGTTAAATTTGCCCTCCAGATACTGAAGCCGTCGAAAAGCGAAACTTTTACTGGGGCCATCAGATGAGACTTTCAAAATGGATTCCAGGTCCATGTAAAATTCTCTGATTGTCGGGATCTTAATCGCTGGCTCTGTAGCAGATTCGTCATCCAAGACTTGATAAACACCGTTCGAATCCAGCTTGAAGGTACAACCATCATCTCCGGGCAGAGGCATCAGGTCATCCATGTCGAATTCTTGGCTGACATCCTTCACAGATGCAGCCTTGTGTCCCGCAAAACGAGAATTAGCATTGCCAGCTTCCCTCCAAGCTGGTTCGGGCGGTGGTGGATAGATCTCCCAGTCTTCACCATCTCTAGGGTTATCATCCGGTCCCTGAGAAGAGAGAGCGATGTAGCGGCGGCGCAGATCGACTATCTTTTGAATGTCTCTCGTGATGGCAGCCAGTTCGGTCGTAACATGCGGCTCAGTGTCAAGAAAGCTATTACTAGCAAGCCCTGAATTTGATACACCAGGCATACGCTGCTCTTGAAGCATAGCACTGGCCTGAGTGGCTGACAATGGCGTCTGGCCTGGATTGACACGGTTCATGAACGATGCCTCGTGGGGAGTGCCATTTTCTAAGGTGGAGTACGCTGTTAGCCTGTGAATCCGCTTACGATGTACTCTTACTTACCGGCATCCTGCTCCAAGATGAGAGAGTCCGCACCGTAATCAGTCGTTGAACGAGAGCCAGCCTGGATTAGAGGGCTTTGCTGTGGCGTCTTTTGCGACCAGTCAGTGCTATCGCCTCTCAGATCAATCTGGCTACGCTGATAAAAGAGCTTTGCATCAGTTTGAGTCATCTGTCGTTCGGCAACAGGATCATAGAAAGTGGTCCTTTTTGGGACATCGCGAAGCAGCATGCCTTCTTGGAGCTCTTCGGCCTGAGCGGGGTCCGACGCCCCAGACGCTTCACCGGTCAGCTCAGAGTCTGCGATGCTGTGGCCAGCGGTCTCATCGTCTTCCCAATCAGATTCACGCGTATGAACCTGAAAGGCCAATTCGTTGCTCTTGAATTGAGATTGCTCATCTGCGCTCACACTCATTCGTCAGAGCTGTTATTTTTACTCGATTTCCGCGTACCTACCAGTCATCTTGTAGGAGCTCTTGCGCGTCTCTGGAGACTCGTCAGAAAGAAATGCCGAGTTCGCCAGTTACAGCAGGTTATATGGTGATCAAGAGGAATGCAGAAAGCTGAATCACAGGTAGGGCGTCCTGCTGAAGCTCGCACTTCTCTCGTTGACTGTCTTTTTTTTTTTTTTTGCTTTTGCTTTTGCTTTTGCTTTTTTGTGTTTTTGCTGTTTTGAGATTTGGGGTGTAGTATTGGGCTATGCTGTGTTTCCTCGTTCCTGTTAAAAATGGTTAGGATTGAAAATTCAGAAGGAGAAAGGTATGTAGCTAACAATCAAGAGCGATCAAGTCACGGGGTAGAATGAAGTTATAAATGCGGGTGAAGAAATCGTCGGTTGGAGAGCCTGCTGTCATAGTGGATAAACCTGTCCGGATCTTCGAGTCAGACGGTGGGGTTGGTGGATAACGCGTCGGAAGACAGGCGTCGGTAGACGGAGGTTGCCTATATCCGATACTTGTATCAATGGAAGTGGTGCAACGAACACGGCTCTCGAGGCGCCCGAGTTTGGCGAAAATGTCCCCATGTACAAATCTCTTCCAGCCATCATCTTGATTTTGTCACATGTATGTCTATTTTCTATTTTGCAGAATATCTAGTCGTCAAATGCTTTTCTTGGTCTCCAGGTCCTTTGTGGAAGGCTTTGCCGCACTGTTTGTAGAGTCCAAAGTGTACAACGCACCGCCTCCAAATACTAACAAGGCGCCAATAACGGTCCCCATAGCCAAGGAATTGCCGAACAGCCATATGCTGAGAAGCAAGCTCACAAGCTTTCGGATATTGAGAACAATGGTGACAGTTAAAGCAGAAGACGCTGCTGCCAATAGGTTCACTCCTCTGATGCAAGCGTACTGCGTGAGAATATTCGCTGCGACGTTCCCCAGTTGACCCGGTATTTGAATCCCAAATCTGCGAGACAATACCATGGGTTGTGAGTCAGAGAGGGAGCGGAACGTTCGAATCATAGACGGTGCGAAAGGCAAGAATAAGGGCAGAGACAAAAGGTGGGAATAAAATAGATTCTCCCGCCATTGTGGCCCATACATTCTGTATGTCGCTTCTGTATATAGTCCCATGATTGCCGATAAGACCTGGGCGACGAAGAGAATGACGAGTCCAGTGCTGAAGGCAGGTTTCGACGACTCGTTCGATGTTGTCTAATTGTAGAGTGTAAGTACGATCCTTCAACGTAGAAGAAACATTCTACCTTGTTTGCTGCATCAGACCAGGCTGCTTGGACAACGCCAATGCTGAGAAGTGTCACGGAAATGATCTGCATCCTTGTATAACGTTTTCCGTAAATATATCCGGCAAGCATAGTTGTGATACTGCCCCCCGATCGAAGAATAATATGAACCGGCACAGAGATATCATAGCTGAATGCGTGGTTGTTCAGGACATTGATGGCGAAAAATAAAACGATGTTGATAGCCCACCGCGTAAGGGGAACATTTGTGGGTGTCAAGAAGAAGGGTGGTCTTTTATAATCAAACTGAGAAACGTAACCGGTCGCGGCAACGAATGTGAACTGAACAAAGGTGACTAAAGTACCTTTGGAATGTCAGTGAATGGGTGATCGCCAGGCAACAAAACGGTTCCTACCACTACCAGGCTCGAAACTTGATCAACTGTGATTAGCCTTTGTCTTCCACAGCAACAGTATACTCTTACTTGATGATCGATTCCAATGCGTAGACCTGATGTTAAATCGTTAGATGATATGCAAAAGTATTCAGGATGGCGGTGCCTGGCGCTTACGTTTGAGCAACAGCCTCCAAACACGAGCCCGAGCATTACCAACGCCGCGACAGCAGAGGGGCCGACTTCGGCAACGACTGGTATTTTCTTCTTGTCATCTTTCGTCGGGCTCTTATAACTGCGAACCTTGGCGGAATTGGCGGCTTGAGCTACTCCCATTATTTCTGTGACGGCTCAGATAGAGCTCGATAGCCAAGGTTGATAGGAGGACACGAATCTGTTGTGTGCTAGCGCGCCGCCCACGTTCTACCTATCTATGGAGGTCCCCACAACACACCTACATGGGTAAAGAATCAGTGCACAGCAGACTTGACACAATATCATTTCTACTCTTTTTCACGTTTCATCATCCGCTATTTGTAGTTCGTGTGATATTTGATTTCCTCGAGGAACCCCGAGCTATTTTTGAGGACTTTTTTCTTTTTTTTTCTTTCTTTCCTAACGTCTATCTCCGACCTGATTGCGCAGATTGCCCTGGCCGCTGTACGACTTTTTCAACCAAGAGCACAGCACTCGCCCAGCATATAGTCGCACCTTGATAACGACACGCAGCAGGCAGGCAGGCTTGGTACCTAAATGTCTTCAGGCGCCTCACCAATAAGCCACAGATTTGTCCGAAAAGACTGGCGAGAGACTTCTCACCGGCATTGCTATTCAAATCATGGGCAGAACATCAATTCTTTCGTAATCCCCGCATGGCATTGTCTGATGTGAGAAAAACTTGCAACCTAGCGAAGGGTTCGCAAATCGAGGTGCATTTCCGGTGGTTGATAGTTCAACGTCCTTCCCAATGTCTTCAGCATGTCTTGCAAGCGTTTACAGGGCAGAGAAAACAAAGAGCTATTGTTGTAAGTAGCGTCAGCTTCGATCCTGGTCAAGTTTTTTTTTGGTGTACTCACGTTATTAGTGGCTGCAATAGCAATGCTGTCTTCAAACGGATGCCAGCTCATGTGCAAAATCTTCTTGTTGAAGTCGATTTGATCGGCATCAGTCTCCTTGCGCATGCGCTGAGCGCCAGGGCTGCCGGCCCGTGAGCCATTCTTTTTGCCGTTGGAAGTCGGGCTCGTCGAGGCGTTGATAGGAGTAGGCACTCCGACTTTCTTTGCCTTGAAAGCAGACTTGTCGGCCTGAAGAACAACTTCGACCTCTTTATCGGGATCAGATGGATAGATCATGAAGTTGTTGTTGTAGCTGCCAGTCATGACGTTCTTGGCGTCTCCCGAGAAAACGACTTCAAACTTGTCAAAAATGCTATCATTTTCGTAGGTATCACACAGGCGAGGTCGTAAATGCTCGTGGATGGGTATCGTCTTGACTGGTTGGCGTTCCATATTGATATCCCAAATCTTTACAGTAAGATAGTCGCGGGAGAGGATGTATCGGCCGTCATAAGAGAAGCGTACGTCGGAAATGGAAGAGATGATTTCGGAGAAGAAGGATCTTGAGGATGGGTCTTCATCCTGCTCAAACACTAGTGACAAGATTAGTAGGTCAAGCAAGATTTGTGGTGTCTGGGGCTTACTTTTCGCGTGTTGATCGCAAAGCGCGCTCTCTCTCATATCAGCAAGCTTGATTGTTCCCTTGGAGCTCGCATACATGAACCAGTTGCAGCTGAGCGGATGAAATTCGGCAGCTGTGATGACCTCGGTCAGCTCCTCCATGTTCGCCGGCTTGATATCAACAATATTGAAGCTTTGATCTTGAATGTTCAAATTCCAGAGATTAATTCGCAGATCGTCACTGCTGATGTAGGTCTCGCCATCGCTGTTCACAGAGATGCTGTTGATGTGGTACGCGTGTGCATTTGCATATGTACGACGAGGTACCGCCGCCACGACGGTGTCGTGGTGTGTGAGGCGCGGGAGCTTCAATTCCGTGGCGTTTCGAAACTGCTGGGAAGTAGCCAGCGGCCGAGCAGCACCACCACCGCCAGTAGTATTTCCCGGGGTTAAGTCATGCGATAGATTGTTCTCAGCGACAACTTTGAGCGACTTCTCAAAGACTTTCCACAACTTAATCGTTTTGTCGTTCGTCGATAGGAGGTAGTGTGAGGCGTTCTGGCGTCGACACCATTTGATTTTGTTGATTTTTTCTTCAATCTCCAGTGACTTGAGGTAATCGAATTCGGGTTCGTGAGACTGAAACTCGGTATGGAACTTGTATTCGCATGATTTCTTCTGGAAGGAAGTTGTTAGCAGGTTCTCATTAGTACGCCGTGGCCGCGAAAGGTCGATATACGCACTGTCTCGTTACGCTCGAATAAAACGACGCGACCGCCTTTGTCACCTGTGGCGAGGTAATTTCCTGTATGGTCGAACTCGACGGTAGAGATGATGTCGGCTATAGTTGATCGATTTGAGTTAGCGTAACTGCACCACCAAATACTGCAACACCCGCGGCGGGCGGGGGAAGAAATCAACGCACCCTCTGTGATGTCTTCCACGTCACCTTTATCACCGAAACACCTATAATACGGTCAGCTGGCACACGAGAGAATCGAAAAGGCAGTCACATACTGCGTAAACTTCCATGTTGGCGAATTCGCCTCACTGTCAACCATCTTGGCTGACCGCGACTCTTGGGCACAAAGCAACGCGGGCGATGACAACCAAGGGCGAAATGGGTGGTGAAAAGGCCTCCAGGGAAAGCGCTCTAGAGTTCTCGTTCGAAATTGAGAATTTCCGGGTAGGAGATGGCGCGTTAGAGATAGCTTTGGGTAGCTTGTGTTGCTGGTACAAGCCTTGATCGTGGTGATGGGTTGGACGGGGAGCGATGTGGATGATGTCGTCTGGCTTGGTGGGTCCAAAGGGCAGCTCCCACAGCAGCAGCTAACGCGGCTAACTTGGGTAGACCACGCACAGAGTACAAGATTTTTGCTGCACCGAACGAAGTTCTACAAACAAAACTGTTTCCAAAATACAGTACTGGAAATGACTCGCAGGCGCCTCGATATTGGGCTTGTTCTGGTGTAGTGATCTGGGCTCACATCGCCCTACCTACTAACATAGAACTACCTGACTTTCGTTAAGTTAGTGATTGTGGGTGCAGTACCTAACTACTACCTACCTACCTACCTACCTATCTATCGTACCTATCTACCTTGGGTACCTAGGTACTACTGGGCTGCCATGAGTGCGGGTGGTAGGCACCTACCTAGGTAGACATGAACAGTAAAATCACAAGTTAGGTGCTGGCCCCCGCCAGATAAGATGGGTGGCTAACTACAGTGCACACATGCGCTAAGGTACTAGGGAGCCGCACATTTAATTCATGGACTTGGTATCTTCTGACACCATCTCCAGTTTGGCTGTTTTTTTAGGGAATTCCAATGTCAGTCCTCACAACCCAATGAAGAATAAGAACATTGAAGATCGGTCTACTGGCGAAGCAGTTCTGCGGCTTGACTGGCGGTGTCCTTTTATTCTCCTAGAGTAATAACGGACCCTAACTTCAGAGCCAAATGTAAGTGTAAAAAGGCGTGTCGCTGCCACCGGTTGACAACACGTTCTCAATAAAATAAAACAACAGGAAAAAAAAAGATTTCAGGGATCGGATATGTTATTGCGCTTGATCTTGTTCAAGGCTCGATTTTCGAGCTGGGTTTATCATATTTTCCTCTTAAATCGAGCGACAACGACAAGGTCAATGCCAGAAACGACTACGAGACACGCGCGCATGCACGTCGGAGCTCAAGTCACTCTTTACCCACACTACCTACCAGCTGCCGAGGTTTGCGCCATAATTATGCCCAGACTCCATTTCGTAAGGGCTCTCTGGTCAGCTTAGCTTGACTGAAACACAAACCAGGCCGAACGCCGACTTCGCATGTTGTTTTCCGTCTCTCAACTCGATATTTGATGTCTCTTGTGTCAAGCAATCTGCTAAGAAAAGGTGCAAATGGCCAGTCAAGGTGATGATGCTACTCCACCCCACCAGGCGTCCCGCGACAAGCCTGTGGAGAGAATAGAAGGAGAGAAGAATGGCAAAGGCAAGGAAAGAGAGGCCACAATTGGTGATCGTCTTCAAGCATCTGGAAGAATGGCACTAAATGCAGCTCTCCCCGCACGCCCGTCACTTGCCGGCTCCGGCGGTGACAAGACAGCGACAGGTTCGAGTTCGGCAACTCGAAATGGGGTTTCAGTGTCTGGATCAGCTCTATCCGAATCCTCTCGCAGCTATGGCTCTCGTGGTATCAGTGAATCTTTGCGAAGGAGCTCACCTGCCTCTGCCTCTGCATCCACCCAATACGATGAGTTTCTTAACGCCGGACCACAGATGCAAGATGCTTTTCAAGCAAGTGTTCAGGGCAGCCGGTCAACGCAAAGTCAATCATTCCGAGGACAGGTGGCATCTGATGGCGCAGATATTATTCAACTGCTTTCTATGCCGGAAGAAGAGCCAAACTATTCAGAATTCGATGAATTGCTGTCGGAGGACGAGGCCACCCGTCTTCGGGAGGCTTTCTTCGCCAACAGCGCCTCACAACCGAGATGGGATCACCTTCTCAATTTCACACCCGCATTCATACTGGACCCTAGCAACTCCCACGAAGCGAGGTTGCTCATGGGGGTTGATGATACGTCAGTTGCGCGTGACCTGTGGTTGCAGCAGTGGCGCGGTGTTCTCAGTTCATACACGGATGAGGTGTGGGGAGATCTTGGTTCCTTAGTGGCCGAAGCTAAACAAGAAATCGAGGCAAATACGTCACATATAGATATGCGCGATCCCGAATCAAAGGCATTGGATCGCCTCCGACAGATCTTGGCTCATGTACGGGGACAACTTTGAGTGGCAAGGAAAACCCCGTTGCCGCGTCAACCGCAGGTTGAAGACTGTTGTGGGAGCATGTTGAGACAGCCTCCAAAATCGGCTACCTACAAATTGGTAGATGGAATTGAAATAATTAAATTCACGATCCCGCAGTCAATTCTGCATTATATCTTAGGGCCACATGTTCCAATGATCATTGCATCTTGATGCAAGCCTGCATCATGACGTGGGGCCCACTCAACAAATGCTATCATCTTCAGTTACTAACGTGGCCGTGCAGCAACACGCAGCGCCTAACTTCACCGCTTGATAAATCGTTGCATCCCCTGACCAGCCTGGAAAAGCGCCAGCTCTCTCTCGCGCTATAAACGCGCCATTACTCTGGTTTGGATCTGTTCTACAATGGCAAGGCCAGAGCCGACTAATTCCCTTCGAGCTGGCTCGACCCTGCTGCTGCCTCGTACCGGATGCCCCGCAAACACATACCACTGTCCTGCGTCACTTGGGCCAGCTTTCAACGATGTTTGCTGCGAAAATGGCCAGACCTGCGCTACAGACTCCAATAACAACCCTGCCTGCTGTCCTCAAGGGTAAGAATCCCAACCAATAATATTATGCCACAATGGTTACTTCCAGCCGCCACAGATATCATTTGCTAGCTTTACTAACTGCTGTGCCACTTACCAGAGCTATCTGCACCGGGACGGCTCCTGCCTCTGCACCAACTGCACCTGCTGGGTTGCCTTCATATGTCCCTAACTCATATTTTCCGTTCCCGTATGCTCCTAGTACGTTTGGTAACAGCGCTTCCTGCTCATCCGCCGTCAAATCATGCTCGAAGAACTATGATGCCTGCTTGACAAAGCTTGAAAGTGGGAATGGATATCACGTTACAGTAGCTGTCCCGGGCGAATCTGGTACCACAGTCACAGGCGGTGGTGCTAGCCTACCTGGCAGCCAAGCTACTTCAGTCTGCTCTAGTTTAAGCTCCCAGGCTTGTGAGGCTCTCGCCTCGGCGACATGCGCATCTTTTGGTCAAGACTCGGGTGTTCTCAAAGTTGCTCCGACATTGTCTGCATGGCTAGTTGTACTACTGGTTATTAATTTCATGAGACGTATCTGAAACAACACCAGCGATACTAATGAATGGCGAAATGAATCTTTGGTCCGGCGTTTTCGGTTTAGGTTGACTCAACCTTGTTTTATGGAGGGTGCATGTTGATCTTGTAGTGATTTAGAGCCCATGACCGTTTGTTTTTACTAGATTATTTAGTGCACAAAAATTTATTTAATCGAAAGAAAACGGTGTTTATCATGTGACTTGATGCTCCAAATTGTACTAAGCCCCTGACTGGTAGCAATCCTTCGCCAAGAAACAGCAAATTTTATGATAGCAAGTTACTGAGCATTTTGGTAGCTTCTGCCACTTCCCTAGGTAGTTCACCAGCTCCAATCTCGTAAGATATAAATCGTCGCGCTACTTCCTCGGCTGTTTCAAGTCGTATTTGCTCTGTTTGGGACAAAGTTGCGCAAGATGCTGCGAGGTCGCCGTCGCGATCAATGATTGAAGATATAGCCTTCGCACGGCTGACCACTGCGTTTGGAACACCGTTCATTGTTGCGCACTGCTCGCCAAAGCTTGAAGAACTTCGACCACGTTGTATTGTGAAAAGATACGTCAGCGGATCGTCCCCAATACTGGTGCTATCGTTGATTTCCACTTTCATGTGAGCGAAATGCGGTGGTTTTTCGGTACTGAAACCGCCGAACTCAAATATCTCGTGAAAATGAGTCGCCATGATGACAGCAGGGCAAGACTCTGGTTTCATTGTGATGAAATATTCCAACAAACCCGCGGCCAGTCCTGCGCCGTTGACGGGGCACGTTCCTTTCCCAAACTCATCAACAAGCACTAGGCTTTGTTTTGTCGCTTGCTTTATCGAATGAGAAATTTCTTTAAGATCTGTCGCAAATGCGCTTTCGTTTGAAGACACGCTCTCTTGGGCTGGTATACAGACCAATATCTTGTCTGTGGCCGAGATTTCAGCTCGTTCTGCGGGAACAAAGCTGCCAATGTGAGCTAAATAGACAATCAGAGCAACCTGCTTTAAATAAACAGACTTTCCAGAATGATTTGGTCCCGTTATAACCATAATAGGCTGCGTTTTCTGACCTGATTCTATTATATTTGCAGTACCATGAAAATCATTTGGTATGAAGCGCTGCAATGAAGTCTCATAAAGGGGGTGACGGCCTCCTATTATATTCATTTCTCCATGCTCTTTTAGTGTTGGTCTGCTCCATCCATACTTCTGGGCCCCCAGAGAAAGTGCTAGAATGGCGTCCAATTCGCCGCAGGCCTGCGAAGCAAGCAGCAGATCTGAACTGAACTCGAGGACCTCGGAGGCTAATTTATGCAATAGTTCCACTTCTGTATCTAAAAAAACAATTTAGAACAGTCCCAGAAGCATTTCAGATGATCTTACCTCCGATTTGGCAATATATATCACCATATGCTTGATCAAGTTCTTGCATTTGCCGGGTTTTGTAACAGACTGAGCCATCGGCGGTGAAAACTTTTTCCCACTTATCATTGACTAACCCTTCGCCACGATATTTCCCGTGCCCAGTTGCTTCATCGAGCTCGATTACCAGCAAGAATCCAAGCTGCGGCAAGAATATGCAAGACTTGATGTATTGTCGCGCCCAAGAAGCAGAGTTTTTGGTGATGCTGTTGACCACTTCTGTCAAGAAACTTTCCATACCCTCATACCGCCGTTTGAGCTGGTCAAGGATTGGCTCAATTCCAGCTTGAATACAATAGCGCTCCCGCAACTTGGATTGTTCGAAGTCGATGGTTTTTGTAATCAGAGACCCTACCCTGGCGATATGTGCAACTGCTACAGTATCTCGAAACTAGACACCGTGCGACATATCAGCATCCTTCAATCATAAGATAGCAACTGTAGTACCCTTTTTATAATGGGGGCACATTGCCAGTCAGAGAATAAGCCAACGAATCTGTGTACCTCCACCACATTGCTGCAGAATCTTGCCAATGTTGTCCATAAGCCCCCGCCTGAACAGCGACCTACAGAGGTGGAATCAATTCCTTTTTTAAGTTTCGATACTAATACGGACATATTGGGGACCTTCCGTAGGGCCAGCGATGTCTGGCGCAGAGGTTCGGAGTTGTTTGGTTGTAAAAGTATCGCGATAGTTTGATGTCTCTCCGTTATCGTAGATACATCAGTTCTCGGTCGTAGGAATATCTTGCGTAGCTGCAATCTTCCTTGAGACGTACAGACCAAGCTCTGGAACAGGCCATATATGGACAGGCCTTCCTTTCTAATTGCCGCAGCGGAATTTGTATCCCATGCCTGTGAGTTGGGCTGCAGCTCGCAGTGCAGAATCTGCAGGCTAGACATGGCAGACGGGGTGATGTACAAATAATCGGATAGATGAAAATTTACCAAGCTGCGGATCTCGTATCTGTCTTCAGCAAGCTCGATATTTGGATGCGACAGTGTAGTTCTGCGTTTGTTGACTTCTCCTGCAAGAACCCCCGCGCATAAATTCTGAAAATTAGTGACTGTACTCTCGTGTCAATATTGTTTCTTACAGAAATGGGGCTTCTCAGGTCAAAATTGGCGTGGAATCGTAAGTAGGCCAAGTCTGCAGATTCTCCTTCTGGCAGAATTCTGCTCGCCGTCCAGTTAATGCTTTGGCCGTCTTGTTGCTGCGTACGAAAAATTGCACGTCTTTCGCTTTCAAGGGCTTGATAGACTGCTAAAAGTCGATTTTTGGCTGTTGATATGGAAAATTCAACATTTGGTACGGTAATAACGCGTATACTCCGCACTGCTTGGTCTTCTCATCTATTAGTTAAGGTCGACCGGCATTTGTGAGACCTACCTTGGTAAGCGCGGTCAGCGTAAGTATCCAGAGTCTCCGCCATGTTGTCGGGAAATTTTGCTGAGATCAATATGGACGATGGTTGTATGTGTGATAGAAAATGCTCCATTGTTGACTCGTCCGCGAGTGGCATGTCTTGCGCAATGAAAAGACAGTTGTCTTGCGTAGAAAAAAACGAACAGCCCATCGTGCCATTGTCTACGATTGTGGTAGTCATTATCGTCTCATCGTTATTTGTTATATTGCAGTCCTCTTCCACTGAGCTCTCCTCCGTACCGCACCTCGTTGGCACCTGGCGTCGCATTAACGCCATCCGGATTAGAGGTAACCCACGCTCTAGGCTACCTGCTCAGTAGTTATTCGCAGAGAAATATTGTGATGCTAGGGTACTCTGTGGAGGTCTCGGTTCTTTTAGTTGCTGCGCACGCGCATCTTAGTCCTGAATTCGCTGGGGACGGGTTCGTTATATGTAGGAGAAGTCGCAGCCGTTTGCACCCGCGGGCCGATTTCCATACGGGCATGCTACCTAAGTATGACCCCAGCTCGTACCTGAATGCCACGCTTACCGTTAAATACTTGTTCGTCCAATGTGGCCAGTTTGCTAATTTTTTTTCTTTCTTATAGTACACTGTGAGTCTGCCGAGTTACAGTACAGAAAGACACAACATTGTAGTGCTTCACTTGGTATGTTGAGTGTTTTTCTCCATGTCCCCTCTTTTGTAGAATTCTCATTCCTAAGTAATTGCATGCTTATTTGACCCCTTGGTTGAGCAGGTGGCTCAGTCTACGGACATGTCCCATACTCCGATCTTGTTCCATCGTTATTTCGCATCAGCCTTTACCCAGTCCGCGAAGTCCCGACGCTGCTTGCGGATATCAACAAATCCGGGTCGGCTGTGGAGGAATGTGAATGGGCTTCCACGAAAGTCCTTATCAACCTCGCCAGATGCATCCAAGAAGCCAGCATCGCCTTCACGTTCAATTTTGCCTGCCCACACGTTCCATTGTATCGGGCGCAGCGTCTGCGACCCCGATACAAGACCGAAGCATACAATTAATGTCGCTAGGATCGCTTCGATGGATATGTCGATCGGCAAGGAGTTATTGGTCTGCTGGTGTGACAAGGCATGCTTCGCAAGTGCGGCCGAGATAGCTGCATGCTCCTGCGCGGAGTAGCATCTGTCGTTCATTAGCTTTGCACATCTATGTATTTCCGGTACATTCATACGCATGTGCCAGGAGTATCAGTCCTGTCACTGTTACTGATCGCGATAGCCAGGTCATTGCTGGCAGGGTAGGCTTTTGTGTCAACGGGTTGCAATAGAAACTCCGTAGCTGAACGCCGAGCTGTGCCACTGGGCTGTCTCGTGGATGACTAATCTTCGGTCATGGGCTACCCTGCATTACCACGCGGCTTCTTGACGGCAACTCAACGGGCGCGCCATACCTCCTCCCCGCTGAATACGATGGTTTCGTTGCCTCCGCACGTTCTTTGATTACCGCCTCCGCTGTTGTGTATCTTGGGAGCGGTCTCGGCTGGCTTTGGCCGGGAAGTTTGCTGGGTGGCCATGATCCACGCGACCAACGAACGTGCGCAGGGCATCGCTGGCATTGATTTAATTTTGAGTCGAACCCAGCGAAAATAGTAGCCACGAATACAGGTGGGAAAATGAAAACTGGAAGAGCAACAGACGACAGCACACGAACAATAGCAGCAATTAACTAGAGACATAAATAGTAACATTACAAACAAGCCAGTCCGCCACAAGGCAAACAATACGCCCGACGACACAGCTTAGACCAACCAACTCCCCACACCACCTTACGTTGAGGCTCGCTGCCAGACCCGGTGGCCATCTACTGCCCACTCCCGTCAGCCTGCATCATCCAGTCGCTAAAATGGCTTCCATCCTCGAGCTGCTCAACCTGCCAGTCACTATCTGATCCCCGAAGATAGGCAGTGTGCGCACCAGTAATATCCAAGTCAGGCATAAGAGAAGCTTGGGCGTTAGGGACATTCCCGATATTCAACCAATCGGACAGCGTGTCGTTGGTACCCAAAAACTGGCCATATTGCGACCCTGACACGCCCGAATGAAGAGAAGGGTCCAAATACGGATCAACGAGGCTCGCATAAGGATGAAAATGCAAGTCAGACGCAGTACGGCCGTATGATATGCCGACACCAGGGTCATCTGCCCTCTGGGTAGCACCATGAGTCGCATACTGGTTCCCAGTGGTAGGGATACCAGTATGCGTATACCAATCCTGCAAAGGAAGATTTTGATAGGAAGGCCAGGCACTGCCTAGCTGTTGAGACTGTAAAAGTGGTAGACCATGATGTTGATCAGGCACCTCCAAAGTAAATGAAGTTTTCATTCGAGATGCACCTCGAGTAGCGCGCTGCCTGCCACTTCGCCTGGGACGACAGCCCGGCTCCCCATCACTTGCATGGCACGTATTTGTATCCTGCTCAATGCCATCCTTTGACTTTTTTGCTTGCACCGGGTCATACTTGTAAGCTGGGAAAGCCTTTTCATGCAACTGCTTTTCGATTGAAGCCAGCTGCTTGAAATGCGCGATCACACCGGGAGGCTCCCAGCCATTCCAAGAGCTTCCGCATATAGTCGAAACCTGCTGATGATTGTTGCGACTGCATTGAGTCTTGGCAACATCCTGGTACGCTTTCCGATACAGCATGAAGGCATTGAGTGGGCGCTTCACTTTCCCAACTTTGGCAGCCTCCATTTGCCTGGATTCAATTGAACGTTTCGCGAAACTCGCGACATCCGCAACACCAATGCTTGGAGTGTCTTGCGCAATTTCGGATAGGGCCTTCGTCAAGCAGGCAGGAGGTGGATTTTTGGCGTTCCGTTTTTCGGCTCTGTGCTCCCTGCTCTGGCTCGTGTGTCCTCCGGCATCTCTCATGGAGCGAGGCGAAGTCCTGGCCGTTGCATTGCTCCTATCAACTGCCAGATGCTGAGAACCTTCAACACCCAAGGCCTGCATAAATCGAGTTAGCAACTGTACCTGGACACAGAAAAGCAGGCACGGGATACGTTGACACTTACACCACGAGACAGCTCGGCAGGACGAGCGCCAGAAGTGTTTTGCTGTGGCAGAGAGTTAATGTTGTAAATCAGCCGGAAAACAGAGCCAATACTCACAACTAACACGCGTGAAGTGCGTAGGATATTGTTAGACGCATAAGAGGGTATCTCTCTCGTCTTCATAGGGGGTTTAGAGTTGGAAACAGAACTCATGTCAAAAGCTGAAAGGAGCTCCAGTCGAAGGACGGGTAACAAGAAAGAGCGTATAAGACGTGATATAGATCAGAAAGAAGTCGAATGCGTGAAATATGGAAAAGAAACCACAGAAGTCTTGCTAAATTGGTTCGAAGTAGTACAGCGCCAAACGAAGTTGCATGTAGTGTAGAATGCTGTTGCTGCGCAAAGGTGGGAAGTGCCGAGATTCACAACTTTTCTGGTTTATTCTGGAAATAAAGGATGAAAATAGAGGGGAGGTAGCCCTTTTTGAAGTTGACAGAGGGTGCAGAGAACGGTGGCTCAAACAGTTGTTGGGACGAGGCTGCAAACCGTGGAGTTGCACGCACGAGCCGTTACAATTTTAGATACTGTCAAAAGAACCTCAGACGAGCGCTTCATCCTGAGAAAATACATAAGTGGATCGATAAAGATACAGAAATAGTGCATCTACCGCCGCGTGGCTCTGTTTCTTTGGCTGCAAAGCTGGGGGTGTCACGGACCAGTCAACTGCGCCCGCAACGGGTTTGAATAACGAACCACGGAAACATGACAACCAAGGTGACGGAAAGGCAACGACGATGATTGGACAGCAGGTTAAAACGAGCCACAGAAGTTCCTATTTCATTGTTTTTTGTCTTTTCTCTCCACGTGGCTCATCGACCACCAGCACTAAAAATAACACTCAAAGCAGAGTGGTGTAAGCGCAGGCGGCCCTGCTGCGACTGGAGTGATGCGCTCGGTATGTCAACTGTGATGGCCGACCAAATCCCACTTTCCCGGTCAGTTGCTCGGCGTGTCAGTAAGTTTGTTTTCAGTGTTCGTGCGCTCAGGTCAAAAACGGGCCCCTGTAATATCTTCTTTCTCATTGTGATTTCATGAATTGCTCTCATACTGTGGCAAGATTTTTGAAGAAACCGAAACAATTGCCGAAGCCCTGCATGTCCAGCGCTCTGCCCAATGGGATGACATATGTTTTACAGCTCCTGAAAGACCCAGGTTAACTTAGCACTTGTTAAGTGCACAAAACCAGCGTAGCAAACAGCTGAATTTCCGCGATAAATCTTATTACTTGACAAGAAAGCTACCTATTTTGTAACAGATAATTCTATGCTTCTCCGGCCATTAAAGTTGTTCGGCCTCACATTTGGTGTTTGCGAATGTGATACGATGTCCTCTTCACCAATTTCTAATGGCCGAGCATGTATGATACTATTGGCCATGCGTTCGGGCTTTTGGCCATCCAGCAGCGGAGTAAAATGCGCATGTTCCGAATGAATAACCGCTTCGCGTCTTGCTGCATTCGGCAGCAAGTTTTGATCTTCTGTCGGTAGATCGCCGGTTGATGCATAGGATGATTGATCTGGCGAAGACATGACAGGATTCTGCGGCAGCCCATTCACTTGGCCTGTCTTTAATATTGTCGAATTTGAAGTCCCGTGGCCCGGCAAGGCACTGTGGTCAGGCAAGCTCTCCAGACTGGGTACGTTGGGGATTGTGGTGATTGATGTGGCTTCTTGTGGACTTGACTTTGCAACATGTGGCGCAGGTATGCAACCGCCGGGGACGTGCCGCGTATGAACCGCATCTTGGCTTGATCTTACAGACGACACAACCTGCTCAGTCAACTTGTTGCCTGGGGCAGTTGCGAATGTGGGTTGTAGCTCAGCCGAGAGTCTCGCCGGCTGGTTGCCATTGATTACAGAGACCGCTTTCGGAGTTGTGCGAAGCTCTTTCTTGTCTGGCTGGTTCTTGGAAGTATCATGACAGTCTTCAGAGTCGCTCGCTGAAGCGCCGAGGTCAATGCCATTGATTCGAGGAAGCGAGCTGACCTGCAACGCACTGCTACCGGATGCATGGCGCATCGACTCTTGAGGGCTTTTGATCTTCAATTTGATCACGGTTTTCCGCGGCGTGCTCGCATTCTCCATCTGACGCTTGCAACTCCCACAAATAAAGTGAAAATCTGCACGGTCCGCTTCTGCCTCCTTGATTCCAACGCAGTTGCTATGCTGCCAAACATTGCATCTCTCACAAGCGACGCTGTGTGCGCCGTCATCAACTTGCCCATACAAGCCGCACACACAATCAAATGTCCAATTTTCGTCCTCTTCCTCCAAGGCCTCGAGTGCTCGCTTATTGCGATCAATCTCAGATTGCAACTGTCGATCTGACATTCGGGTTCGGCCATCAGGAGCAGCTTTATGGTCTTCTGAAAGTTGCGCCAGCTCTTCCTCGTGCAACCGACGTCTTGCCGCTCTCTCTTTCAGCCTCTTCTCCCTAGAGAACAGTCTAAAATCCCGCTCACGCTCTAAATTCATACGCTTTTGCTCGTCTCGGTGTTGAGTCTCCAGCTGTTTCCTCGCTCTCTCTTGTTCTTCTTTAATCTTCTCTTCCTCTTTCTGCTGCTCGATCTTGCCCGCAATTCGACTTGACCGTTTTGCGTTTGCCATCTTAGCTAGACTCAGGAGCTCGCGCTGGTGTTGCGCCTCTTTTCTCTTTCTGGACTCTTCTTGCTTTTCCAAAATTGGCAGCAGGTGCATATCAAGCTGGTTTCGAAGTATTTTCTCGTTCGCGTCTCGGGTTTTTTGAAAGCCATCCACCAGGCCGCGCACATCGTCTAATGTGACAGCAACACACTCCCAAGTCAAACCACCGAGCGAACTTTTTGATGGCGAGCTCTCCGAGGCTACAGCTTCATCAGGTGTACGGCCATCCGTCAAAGGCGTGTTCGATGTGTGCCGACGTTTCCCAGATCGCCGACTCGTCCCGTACGTTTTTTTGCTTTTCGGCCTCGGGTTGGGTGGTTCCGGAGCTTCGGATAAGCGGTAGACTCGGTTGTCGTCCAACACGTAGTATGTGCGATCGTCCCCATCCCAGCCATAGGGTTCTATTCTCTATACTCCTGTGTCAGTTTCTGTGACAGATGCCTCTGGCGATGTCACTTACCCAGCTGGTCTGATCAATATCTCTAGATTCATCCATCTTTTCTCGCAATCGCTCAGGTTGACTCATGATCCACTGTGTAAGTCGTTGGAGTATCGTTATCTAAGATATAGTTCAGCAGCATTCCCCAATAAGTTGTTTTGAGCATGTGTTGAGGAAACAATATACCTTTGTCGGTGCATCAAGTTCCGAGAAGCTACACCACGTAGTCTCACCGTCGCCCAATGGATTCTCAGTTGGGGCCTTTGCAATGTATTCTTTGCGGAGTTGGTCGTCAAGGATTTCGTGGCTGGAGAAGCTCTATTAGCAAATGCCGCTACATTTGAGCAGATTAAGACTATTACTAACGTGAGGCCGCGGTGTGAAGATGCAAGCTTGAGAAGCGCTAGAGCGATATCGGGCAAAATTGTTGAAGCAGGTTTGAGGCATTCGGTTTCGATATCCTAGTTCGCAAGCATATTAGAATATGTTGGTATCGTGCTCAAATTCGCGCCGTCCTCACCTCGATTTCGAGCGCTTCATCAATCTTCGCAGCCTTGCCAAAGATGTATATCCATTGGCACAAGTTGGCAAACTCCCACATATTACGGATGCGTTGGAGCAATGGCGACGTCGCATTGGCGGCGCCCGCACCCGTAGAGGTGGTGAGCTTGTGTTTCGACGGCATTGAAGTGACGAGGATGAAATTTTTATTGCATGCAGTACCGTAATGGCGTTGACGTATCCCTTCGCGATTAAGATGGCGAGGCGCGAAGCTTGTATCGCTGTAGTTTGCTAGCTAGAGCTCCTTGAGCCTTGCATCATAAATAAAGTGGGCCATCTATTCTGCAGGGGCTGCTCGTGTCGTGGACTCGTGGGACGCGCAGCGAGCCTGTAATAGCCCACTCCATATTTACACTGTAATGCTACGAGCCCCTGCGTGCTGTGCCCACATAATCTTGCGTACTGTAACAGTGCGCGCGCGCAGGCGGCTTCGTGACGAAGCCTGGTGGCCTCCTGCACGCTCCTGAGTGTTTGAAATGTGTTACCGCAGCACAATGCTATCGCTGTAGTTCTACTGCATCCTGTCACCCGCACTTTTTTTTTCTCCGTTTCGAAATGCACCATCTCCTGATCACACTTCTCAACACCACTCTCTTGCTATGATTTTACCTCGCGCAAAGTAGCAGGTAGCTGCGTTAAGGCAAGAGTAACATGGATCCGTCAAGTAACAACGCTGGCGAACAGCGCCGGCGCCAGTCGATACAACTTCGAAATCTACAATCAAACGAAGATGGCGGAGAAAATGGAGCTCAGACGCTTGGAATTGCCTCGCAAACGACATCAGATATTTCTACATCTCGACAGCTCAGCTCAGATATTACCAATGCTGCGCACAGCTGGGATCCTCTCGACTCTTCGATGACGGGCTCATATTCGAGACCCGACTCTCCCATAGACTATTCAGCGTTGCAAATGGCGCTCCCGCCTGATATGCAGAACCCTTCTGGCCGAAACGAAGGCTTCTTTTCTCCCAACAACCCCTTTGATACCGGACCAGCCTACCTGGATGACGTGCCACACCAAGACTACGCAGAGTCAGATAACGTTCCGTTGACGTCCCAGGCACAACCCATCTCCGGAGCTCCTATAAACGACCGAACCGAACCGATATCGCATAGTAGATTTCCCCGATCATTTGACCTGGGGCATGACAGCTCAAGAGGCAGGCAGACACTACGGGCGTCGGACCAAAAGCCTTTGAGTCTTACTGGCAGCCACAATCGCGCATATGGCATGACCCTGGCCCCCGGAGAAGCACGCGCTTCCCGTTCACCATCTCCGTCGGGAGCATTTCTGCGAGCTGGCTCTATCGTGCGAGCTATGTCTCAAAGAGTGGTCAACATCAGCGGAGAGAGCGAAGTTGCCGTCAATCAACGCACGTCATTGCAGGCAGCAAGGAGCTCGCAAACAACCGACAGTCTTGCCTACGACCATACTGCTGGCAGTATGAACCCCATGCATGTGGATACATCTTATCAGTCTGGGAGTGGGATATCTGCGGGAGAGAAGGGCGCTGGTGGTCACAGTTTTACTACTCCGCTGCCGCAGAGGCCACCCGGAAGCTCCGTCAACCCATTGAAAGGACACTCGCTGGGAGTTTTCTCCCCGCAGAGTAAACTTCGACGTCGACTTTGCGACACTCTCGTGAACCCGTATACAGAGCCCATCATTTTATTATTGATTGTTCTCCAAACCATTTTGCTCGCGGTTGAATCCGGGCCAAGTGTATTCACGCCAGGCCATGAGCGTCCAGATCGTTTTGGTGGTAGAGCAATGGACTGGGCCATGTTGGCGTTGTTCATAATATTCACACTGGAGATAGGAGCCCGTATTGTTGTTTCTGGGTTGGTTATGAATGCCGCGGAGTATAGCACAATTGATCGGAAGAAAGGAGTTCGCGCTATTATCTCAGAGCAATATCGGACCTTCTTCCAGCCCCAACGTCAGAGATCGGTGAAAGGCAATCGTCAAGCACCGCCTGGTCACCCAACCATTGCTCGATCCTTTACAACATTTATGCAAGGCCCTCCCGGGGCTCCCGAAACAGTGGAGGCGCAAATGCGTTTCCAACTTGCGCGGCGAGCCTTCTTGCGGCATTCTTTCAACCGATTGGACTTGATTGCCGTTGTTTCGTTCTGGATATCGTTTGTCCTCGGCATTACAGGCGTGGAAAGTCGACACCATTTATATATTTTCAAGATGCTTAGTTGTCTTCGCATTTTACGCTTGCTTTCGCTTACGCATGGCACTGCAATTATACTTCGAAGTCTCAAGAAAGCTGCGCCGCTTCTTGTCCGTGTCGCATTTCTCCTCTGCTTCTTTTGGCTCCTGTTTGCGATCATTGGCGTTCAGAGTTTCAAGGCTAGTTTCAGTCGCCAGTGTGTGTGGCTAGATCCTTCGCAGCCAACCAATCTTTCTGCTGCGTTCACAAATGAAGAGCAATTTTGTGGAGGTTATTTGAACAATGCCACTGGTGCCATCATGCCATGGGTCAAATCCAGCACCGCGGAGTCTTTAGAAGGCGTGATTCCCGGCACAGGAAAAGGCAAAGGATTCATTTGCCCGCGAGGCTCTCTCTGTCTTCAGCAAGACAATCCTTCCAACGGCACAGTGAATTTCGACAACATTTTCCAATCTCTGGAGCTAGTTTTTGTTATCATGAGCGCAAACACCTTTTCGGACCTCATGTACCAGACAATGGCCTCTGATTACCAGCAAGCTGCGCTATTCTTCGGTGCTGGTATCATGATTATGACACTCTGGCTCACCAATCTCCTTATTGCCGTTATCACATCCTCTTTTCAAGTTATTAGAGAAGAGAGTAAAGGAAGTGCCTTCACCTCAGATCACCAATCGTTTATACAACCGCATTTCGACGAACACACTCGGAAGTCAACGCTGCAGCGCGTTGTTGAAAAAACAAAACTACTTTTTACACTGGTTATTGTTTTTGGATTGATATGCCAAGCCTGCCGTAGTGCGCGAATGTCACCATCTCGCGAAAGATTTATTAATGGTGCAGAAATTGCCGTCACCGTTCTTTTGGATGTTGAGATAGCAGTTCGAGTGGCTTCAAATTGGCGAAGTTTTCATCGAAGCTGGGCCAATCTATTTGATCTGGGACTCGCAGTCATCACCACTGTCATTCTTATTCCGCCAATTCGTTACACAATGGCATACTGGTGGCTTACAGTCTTTCAGATCGTTCGAGCATATCGAATTGTGCTTGCGGTGCCAATGACCCGAAAACTTATCCTTCTTGTCCTTGGAAATGCCGCAGGTATTGCGAATCTGATGCTATTCGTCTTTTTGATGACATTCTTGGTCTCTATTTTCGCCTCGCAACTGTTTCGCGGCGAGATTCCAGTTTTCAACGAAGGCGAGCTCAATCGCATATCATTTGCTACCATTTACAATTCTTTCCTGGGAATGTATCAAATCTTGTCCAGTGAGAATTGGACTGACATTCTCTACTCGGTTACATCCTACGCGCATGGCTACAAGACTGGCTGGATTGGGGCCTCTTTTTTGATCGGCTGGTTTACGCTATCGTACTTCATCTTGGTTAATATGTTCATTGCTGTCATCCAAGAAAACTTTGACGTATCGGAAGATGAAAAACGTCTTGAGCAAGTAAAGGCTTTCTTACAGCGGAAAGAACTCGGACACAACGCCAATAACCTCGCACTGTCATCAATATTCAGCTTGGGCAAGTCTCGACGCCGCCGTGATCCTTTGGACTATGGTCCCGCGATGATGGAAATGCTTCTGAAAGATGCGGTGGTTCGAGACTTTCTTGATGACGAGAACGCAGAACATCTCCAGGACGCGATGGGTAATGGTGGCGCTGGCAGGCCCGCGTCGACATTTCCAGCGAATGCGGACCGGGGCTTGGCTGGTCTCTGGCAAAGGCTGAGAAACAAGTTTACAAACCAAGAACCAAACCCCTTCTACACGAGCATCAAGTTTGATGGGCCAAACGATACTTTGGATCCACGGCAAATGGCTCGTCAAGTCGTATCTGCAACAGCTGCTAGGCGCAAGGCCCAAAGGGAGTACCTTGCGAGGCATCCGAATTACAACACGACACTATATATGTTCCCACCCAACAGCAAGCTACGACGATTCTGCCAGAGGCTTGTGGGCCCGGCGAGAGGCTTTGAGCGAGTCGATGGTGTTGACCCAAACAAAATCGCATGGTATGCACTCTCTGCCTTTGTCTACGCTTGCGTCGTGGCAATGGTAGTTATTGCATGTGTTACTACCCCGCTCTATCAACGAGAGTACAGAGAAGAACATCACACGGAAAGTTTCAATTGGTTTGTTTGGACCGATTTGGCATTCGTACTTGTGTTTACTCTTGAAGCTGCTATTAAAATAATTGCAGACGGTGCGCTTTGGACTCCGAATGCTTATCTACGGAGCTTGTGGGGAATTATGGACAGTTTGGTCTTGGTAACGCTCTGGATCAATGTCATTACACTTTTCATCAACGACGGAGCCATTTCTCGAGCAGTGGGAGCGTTCAAAGCACTGAGAGCCTTGCGGCTTTTAAACGTAAGCAACAGTGCCCGGGATACCTTTCACTCGGTTATCATTCTCGGCTGGTGGAAAATTTTTGGTGTGAGTGATGGGTTTCCTACCTTTATAAAGTGGACAGCATGGATACTGATGCCAAACAGGCTGCTTTCGTTTCGATTTCTTTGCTTATTCCTTTCGCCATATACGGATTGAACATCTTCAACGGCAAGATGATACAATGTAACGACGACGACGGCATTACGCTTCTGGCACAATGCTTTGGTGAGTACGGCAGTACTCCTTTCAAGGATGATTGGGTGATGCTTGCCCCACGCGTCGCAGACAATTCCTATTTCAAGTTCGATGACTTTGGCTCGTCACTGTTTACGCTTTATCAAATTGTGAGTCAAGAGGGATGGACAGATGTGTCATTTGCTGCACAAGCTATCACTGGACGAGGACTGCAGCCCCAAGATCTGGCTGCGCAGGGCAACGCCATGTTCTTCGTTGTTTTCAACCTGATGGCAACAGTCTTTGTCTTGACACTGTTTATTTCCGTCTTCATGCGCAATTATACCGAACAGACTGGCGTTGCATTCCTTACTGCTGAGCAGCGATCATGGCTCGAACTGAGAAAGCTTCTCCGGCAGATTTCTCCTTCCAAGAGTTCCTACAATGACAAAGGCAAGGAATGGAAAAGATGGTGCCACAAAAGAGCTATCGAAAAACGTGGAAAGTGGTATCAGCTGGTTACAGTGGTGCTTGTTCTCCATCTTGCGCTCCTGGTTGCAGAGTTCAACAACGAGCCGCGCTGGTGGTCCAGAACGCGAGAGTTTGTTTCGTTATTGTTCATCATGATATACATGAGTAACATTGCAATTCGAATTTTTGGCCTTGGGTGGAGCAGATTCAGAAAAAGCTCGTGGGACTTGTACGCCTTGGTTGTGGTTTCTGGAGCCTTCATCGCCACGTTATCACTACTCATTGCCAACACCCGCGGCGAAGCCTACGAACAGCTCTATAAAACATTCTTGGTGGCAATTATTCTCTTGCTCATCCCTCGAAATGACGCATTGGATCAACTGTTCAAAACTGCCGCGGCGAGTTTGACGGTGATCAGCAACCTGTTAGCCACCTGGCTTGTCTTATTCTTGGTATTTGCCATTGCTATGACGCAGGCGTTTAGCTTGACACGCTTTGGTGGACAGGAAACCAGCGACCTGAATTTCCGCACAGTACCCAATGCCCTCATCCTGTTGTTCCGAATGAGTCTCGGCGAAGGCTGGAACCAGATCATGGAAGACTATGCAGATATTGAGCCGCCGCTTTGCGTCAAAGACTCTACATTCTTTGACAGTGACTGTGGAAGCAAGCCTTGGGCTCGAATACTGTTTGTGGGTTGGAACATCATCAGCATGTATATTTTTGTCAATCTCTTCGTTTCTCTCATCTACGAGAGCTTCAGCTATGTCTACCAGCGCTCGAGCGGAATGGCCATCGTGGACCGAGATGAAATCCGTCGTTTCAAAGAAGCTTGGAGAAGTGTGGACCCTGCTGGAACCGGATATATAACAAAGGATCAATTCCCACGTCTGCTCGGTGAGCTCTCTGGCATCTTTCAGATGAGAATCTATGATCCAGAGGATTCTGTCTTCCAGATTCTGGACGACGTGCGCAGCGATGTGCGGATGTCGCGCCATTCCTCCATCGTGGCATCGAATGCCAGCGGCGACATTGACCTTGGTAGACTTAACCGAAGACTGGCAAATCTTGATATTGAAAAAATTCGAGCTAGGCGACGAGTGTTCAATGTCTTCTTCGAGGAGGTTCTCGTTGCGGCGGACCCAGATAGAGGCATCGCCTTCTCCGACGTTCTACTTATTTTGGCGCACTACAAAATCATCAACGATAGCAAAAGCTTAAGGTTAGTAGCTGGTGCCACGACGCTCGATTGTCTCTGTCACATGGTGCGCTAACCTTTTCACAGGCTGGACGAGTTTCTGCGACGTAGGGCTCGACTCCAGCGCGTCGATGAAGAAATTCGCCGCAGAACGGTGCTCGGCTTTTTTGATACGCTGTAAGTGCAAACGCTAAGATAGCGCCTGCGTTAGTTGCAGTTGAGACTGACTTTCAAATAAGATATTGGTCCAGGAAGTTTAAGCAGCGTATGAACGCTAAGCGTTCCGCGCGCATGACCAACGTTCCTCAGCTGAGCGTTCCCGAAATTCTGGTGGATGACGAGGAGTCCAGCGCCAATACAGCTGCCGGTGCCTCCAACAAAACGAATAGGCCTCTACTTCCAAGCCTCAACACTGATATAGAAACACCCAATAGACCATCAGTCTGGGCAGGTGAAGCTTCTCCGCGAGATTCTGGACCCCAGCATCCACTCAGTTTCCCCAGAACTTCCGGAGGTGCTCTATCTCCACCAGCCAGCCCTATGCGGACAAGCTTCCAGCTCAGTCCTTCAGACGCCTCCACTGCAGAGGCTGATCGCAGAGGCAGGTCTCTGAGTCCAGCGCAGGCCCGCGGCATGTTGGATGACTCTGTTTGGGTGGAAAGCATCCGAAAAAGCAAAACACTTCGCCGCTCAGACAAGACGAACTATAGATATGGCGATCTCGGTTAACTTGTCGTTGAACTTTGTTAACTCTCAGTGCATGAAATTTTCAGCGAAAGCTGCACCTTGCATATTTATTATCTGTTAGATGAGCATTGTACGGCGTTTGGGAAAATATAATGTAATTCAATCTTTTTTTTCCAATCCAATAGACATGTCACAGCACAAGCGCATGCCATGTGTTGAAATTGGCCATGTAGTGGCCATTTGATTTCAGTGTAAATGCTTTAGCGAAGGCTGTGGCTGCCGGATCCGGCAACAAGACATGTCGTCCAGGTAGTGACCTCCTGTGTGTGTATCATGTGACGGGCTAGGACGGGGCATATGTCAACGCATAAGTGAGCTTGTATTAAGGCCGTTATCGTTTCTAGCCTTCATCAAGGAAAGCCAAGTAAGCCTTTGAGTGGCGCAGCATAATTCCCGCTGGTCGTTTTCAGGAGCTGATGCTGTGTCGGTTTCAGAACCGGAGACGCGCTATTCTGGTTGTCACAAATCAAGCGTGCCTGAAACAGCTACGGACATATCCCAAAGCTGCAGGCTTGCTTTTAGCAGCCCGTATTTTCTCACTTTTCGTACAACCCAGACTGAAAAATGCGGCCGGCTTCATGTACTTGGTCCATAGTTTAAATAAACGGCAAGCCCGTGCCGTTTATGCTTCCAGAGCGCTCCTCTCGGCAACCCTTTCACTTCTTGCGCTTCATCTACTGCGTTGAATCAGATTCTGCCTTTGGCCTATAATATTCTTCACATTTCCTTTGTGAAAAAATCATTGCCAAGCTCATTTATTAATTCACCAAAATTTCTTGGTGTGTGTATCCCTCGAACGGCAAAATTTCCACAGCAGGCTGTGCCACATTCGGAGGTTGAAGGGAGCGTACATAACTAAAAACGCCCGCTCCTTGCCCTTCCGTTCACCCAATAATACCAGAACGCAAACTATCGATCCGTTTTCCAATCAATATCACATAGACGACGGGAGAAAGGGCCATTTAATTGAACAACAATAACAAGCGCTTCTTTTTACTTAATTGGGCTGGAGTTCGCACAAATTTGCCGACTTCTTTCTTACACCTTCAATAGGAGCATCTTCTTCCACAACCATTTTTGTTGCAATAAAAGCTTCACACAATCAACATGGCCGCTTCAAGATTCCAACACAACAAGATGTCGAGCAATTTTCGCACGGCTATTCGCATCGCCCCCTCACAAAACCGTGCTCGAAGCATTGCTCCCCCGTCAAGCTTCCTGGGTCTGAGTGCAGCCACCACAATCAACAGCATCATAAGCCGGCAACCTTCCATCGCTGGACTGGTCCAAGAACGAACTAGCTTTCCGACAGAACTTGGTGTCTTGGAGCCTCGGCCGTTGGTTTACTGGAGCAGTGTTGAAGACAGAATGGGTTGTCTGTGAAGGCTGTCCTTGTGAGGTCAGCACAGTCAACTCAGCACATTGGCTACCCGTGCAATTTTTCTTCTTACATTTTCAACTTTTTTTTTGAACCAATCCCTAGTGGACTGGTAATATTTTTTTCCCCCGGAGAGACCAGTCGCTTTCGTTCTGCAGGGCAGTACAAGGGCAAGTAGCTGCATGGCCAGCTTCCAACTATACAGATAATGCATATACCTTTTTGCTTGCCATTTTGTTGCCCATAAGACTTGAGTGAAAAATATGATGCAGAGAATGTTCGAACGTGTAAATATCCTGAACCTCTGAAGGCCTAGCGCCACTCATGCCGTAGCGTTATCTTGCCAACTCCCTGAGGCCGATTGTCTTAGTCGTGTAATCTGCGTTGGGCTACGGAAATCCACTTACACACTGCAACCAGAATCACTTCCCCAAGAGCCATGAAACAAGGACCTTCAGCGAATATAGCGCAGCTGTTGTCCCTGTAGCGGCGGCCACAGCGAGACCCACAAGCACTGTGCCACGAAGCCGGAATGCGTCCTCAGCTTCCATCTTCATCAGCTTCTTTTGCTTGCTGTGGTAATACCACGGCTCCTGAATGCCTCCAGGTCGCTGGTGCAGATCTTCATACGGGTGTCTGCGATACAAGATGTCGTGCAGCCAGTTTGGTAGCCGGCTGCGGGACTCAGCATGTGTGTGCATTCGGAGTCGCGTGTAGTGGATATCGACAAGGACGAGTGAGACCAGGAAAGACACAAAATTGATCGGTGTCATGATTATCTGTTGCCTGAATGGTTAGAAAGCAGTAAATTTGAAACCTTGACGCACCATGTCATGTGCAATCAGCAGGACAGGCCCTACGCGTACCTTGTAGAGTGTCAATGGCTCGACCACATCGTCAGGTACGTTGGCGCGGAGCGTGGGAGAGTACGGCGGCGATGGTGGCGGCGTTGCCATGGTTCTGGGCGAATTCGATTGCATATCTGCAGCGGCATGTAAACAGAGTGGGAAAGATGGAAACGAGGAACAGAAGTTGCGTTCGACCAAACTACATAGCTTCTCCAAAAAATGACGTACCAGTGTCCTGGCAGCCGCCCGCAAATGACCACTGGCGGCCGCCCGATCCGGGTCTCCCAGGTACAGGTGCCCACACAGAGAGCTTCACGCGCTCTAGCTAGCACACAACCCACCCGCCTTCTACCATACACAGGTACTAACTAGCTAATCACCATAGATGTATACCACCTACCACTGGATTACCAAGGATGAGAGCACATGCATAGATTCGGACAACTAAGCTGTATAATCTTCTTTTCTCTTCGTAGTCATTTTTATAAGTAGGGTGCCAACTTTTGATATAACAAAACAATATCTATCGACGCCGTTGTACACTTTGGATTTTCGTTGACCGATTGCGAAACCTCAAACAGTTGTAGCGCAACTGCTTCCGCCAGCGGTTCAGCGTGGCTCCAAATCCATGTAAATCCCGGATATCTAAAAAAAATGCAGCAAAACCGATAATATGGCCACGTTTTGATCTATCGAGTGTTGTGAATGTCAAGAACCAAGATATCCTGGGCTCCGACACGACAGAGCTCGTCCATGACGAGAGCAATCTTCTTCTTCTCAACCATGGAGCTTACGGCAACCCAACCGTCGGCGTCAAGCTGCGTAATGGTTGCAGCGCGCTTTCCAGGGGTGATTTTGGTAGCTTCGGCGAGTTTCGAGCGCTCCACGTTGTACTGGCACAGTACAAACTTTTGCGCCGTGATTACACCGCGAATCCGTGAGGCAATCAGTTCGACCAGCTCAGCATTGGAGGGCTTTGTTGACTTGATAAGAATAGCGCTAGACTCAACAACAGTATCGATGGCCTTCAGGCCAGCGGCACGCATGGTTTCTCCAGACTCTGGCACAGAAGTTAGCTCTATATGCACGTCTGATTACGGGAGTTGCTTCTTTTTCTTACCGACGAGATCGACAATGCCTTCAGCAACGCCAAGAGCGCAGGCAGCCTCGACACTGCCGCTGAGCTCAATAATGTTAGTACGCAGAGGCTGCGCAGGAGGCTGTTCATCAGACGCTGGGTCGATTCCAGCCTCGATCTTGGCGAAGTGCTCCGCGGCCAGGTTGGGAAAGCTGGTGCCGATGGTAAGACCAATGAGATCCTTGGTGGAAGAGTATTTTCCTTTCTCGGGCACTTGAACCTGGAGCTTGCAGGAGCCGAAGCCCAGGTCCATTACCGTCTCACATCCCGCGCCCTTGTCCGTGGCGGGTGTGTGGGTTTTAACGCCAGCAGCGTATTCCTTGACTTGATCCCAGCCAGTAATACCCAGGTCAACACGTCCTTGTCCAACAAAGGTCGGGATATCGGCAGCGGGGAGGAAGATAAGTGCGATGGGGAGGTTTTTGACGAGCGCGATGTCGAGGCGATTTTCACGGCGGAACTGAATGTCGGCACCTTCGAGTAGGTTTAGGGTGGCGGCATTGAGGCGGCCCTCTGTACAAAGGTGTCAGTAAATGTTTTGATTTGTCAAACTCGAAAGGGCAAAAGTTCTCCCCTACTCTTTGGCACGGCAAACAAAAGTCGGCCTTCTAGGCTGTTGGCAAAACATGTCAGCGACAGAGCGCGGGGCAAATGGCGGGGGCGCCGTGGGTGCGACCATGGCAGTGGCCAACTGGTGAAAAGTATTCCTTACTGGTTGACGAGATCCATGGCTCACGGGAATGAAGCAGTGTTCCAATGGTAGAAGCTCAATTGCAGTGGGAGTTGGGCCCAGAGTGAGGTAAATGCGCGACAAAAGTCGAAATATTTACCGTGAGTCAAGGCAATCCAGAGCTCTTGAATTTGCTCCGACAGCGGGGCAAACTGACGTACGTTTCTGGATGCGCTGGCCAAATTTTCCCCAACCAGCCCCTTCATCAGCGGTCGGCGGCGCGTAGCGTGGTGGGGCGCTGAGCCCGTGGCTGAGAGCTGGGCTCACATTTGTAGATTTAACACCAGATGTACTGCTCTGTAAGATAAGAACGAGACCAGCTGCTTTTGCGGTTGGAGAAATTCCCAAAAAAAAGAAGAAGAAGGAAAAACCCTCAGCAAGTACCTTATCAGAGGCTTGAACGTATTGCGTACGGACAAATGAATCAGGACGGCTTGAAATGCTTGCACTGCGTTCAACAGCCATTGCCACAGCCAGCATCGCTTTGGTACGTTCCTGTCTGTGATCAGGCTACACTGGCTTCCCAAAGTTGACACGTCATTGTAGAACCGAATGAGAATTGAGAAACTGTATATTCAAATCTCAACTCATGATATTGTTCTTTATTAAGCTGAATCAAACTTCTAATCCGGAACCTGAGGGCTGAATGGTATGAAGATTATTACTTAGGAGGATTGAAGAACCTGTACGCAGTGTAAGTAGACTTGAACCAAATCGGGGATAATTGCCGAACATCATAGCAGGCCAAAGTGTTGACATATGGATTGCTGCGCTTTCGCAAAATCCACGCGTCAATATCTTTTCTAGCAGAGCTCCATTACTCGTGCGTGAGTGACAGCGCCTGCCAAAACTACCTTAGTTGCCACGGCTCTCTATCTCATTTGTTGCCCATAAAATAAACTACAAAAAGAAAAATTGGCGTGCTTAGAGAGAAAACTCGCAGTGACATAGGCTTCTTCCCAAATCCGCTCGTAACAAGTTGCAGATCTATTTCAACTTGCGACGATTGTGTGCAGCAAAACATTTCAGCCAAAACTAAGCCTGGTGCTGACGGTCGTGCTATTTTTACGACTGGTCTCAGCCTCAAGTCGGCTCAAGCATGAGTGATGACGAACACTGCGGCGCCAATGCAAGTTGTGTAGCGTTGGCGGCAAGCTCAGCCAAACATTGACTCAGTGAAACAAGCAGCATAGGATTTGGTGCATCCTCTCTCGGCAGTGGCCATTACTTATATAATTCCACTCCATTAACTCGCTTTCAGCGACGAGGAGTGGCCATGCACGCCGGCGGGCTTGTTCTCGGCTAAGCGCAGTTTTTTTTATCCCCTTTTGAAAACTGTTGCAAAAGTAAAACATCACATGTTTGCCCCATATAGCATTGCTTCCAAACATCGTCGAAGAGAACTTAATGATTATTTGTTAGCGAGCTTGCGATGACCGTGGGAGAGTCAGCACTGCCTAGCTTGGTAGCATAGCCAGCGATCGCGTCCGCGAGAACAGCGCGTAGGTATTATGGGACCGGAAATTTTGGGGCCGCATGTTTGATGTTGGGGTAATCATGTCGTAGTTTTGACCACCATTGTGGTAGTTTCCTCAATCTATAAGCGAGAGCAAAATCTTTCGGCGCAGTCTGGCCCCTCTCCGACGGGTCTGGTTGCTTGGGTACTCGCGGGTTCATCCCGTAGTTCCACGCCAACAGTGGTACCCTCGTTGGCAAGAAGGTACTTGTGCCTTTGCGAGACGGGCTGCGCTGGCAATCTCCAGCACTGGGTAAGACACTGTGCCGCATTTCTGTTATGAAACCTGGCAAGTCGGGAAGCTCGCTTTTCGATGCCGCCCCCTTTTTATCAGCCACAGCCATACTTTGCGGCGAATCGCCGTTCCCCAAAAATACAGAGTTGTAGGCGTTAAAATAGAAACCAGGCTACAGCCCGGTACTTGGGAACCCCTCTCTCACCTCCCCAGCTACAGTGTAGCCATGCTTGCAGCAGCTAAGCAGCTAAGACTCGTACTTTTGTACGAGAGCTTGCTGTTCCTGGGAGGTACCTTACAGGCATCTTTCTCCCGTCGCCCACTAGCAGGGGGCCGCTGTCAGTAAAGTTAGCGCTCCCGCGAACCGTCTTCCGGCAGGCCGTGCTGGAGGACGAACGCTCCGGAAGAGCTGCCACATGGCGACCCCCCGAGGCATGCCCTGATGTTCCGCGAAATCATATTGGCGTAGGTGCTTTCTTCTCATGGGGACAATAACGACACGTAGAAGCAGAATGCTCGCAACAAGATACTACAGATACCTACTGGTAGTAACCTGATAGAGGCCCCTCACCTGACACCACGCCACTAGCCATGTCTCTTCTGCGCTAACCTGACTAGCTACGGCTGCGCTACTCGTACATTGCAGAAAGGACATGCAGGTGCTGCTAGCAAGTTAGCTCAGGCAGGTAGATGCTAATTGGGCCATATTAATGCCTGCACAGCTCTCTAAAAGTCAAACTTAGATGGCGAACAAGCGCTGGCCGGTACGCGCTGCTTCGGTTGCTTCAACCAACGGATCCTCTTCCTCTTGCCACTGTCTCAATCCCCTTTTTTCCACCTCCTCCTCTTGTCGCTGCGCGGCAGCCGAGTTTTATAAGAGGCGGATTGCCGCACAGTCAAACAACTACCTGCAACCCACAAGCCTGAGCTCTATCCCGCCACAATGAATCCTCCATATCAACCACCTGGGCCACAGAAGACCTTTCCACAGTCGATGCCTCCTCCAGATGCACCTCCAATCTACCAGCGCTCGGCATCGTCTCAACTTCCTCTTCCAGCGCCTCACCAGTTGCTTCAATACGCAGACTCCTATCATCAAAATGTGTCTCATGGAAAGCCACATCATCAGCATCCACCCAACAATCTTCCACCTCCTCACCTTCCCATCCCCCCTCTACCCCCGCAGCCGCAGCATTATCAGCCGCATCACCACCACCACCAACAACATCAACTACCTGCGCTAAACCCTGGTCACACCTCTAGAAGGGGCAGCTACGCGAGTGAGGCGCCACAGCATCCGGCACAGGGGGCTTCGAATGATAGCAAGCCTGCACAAGCTGTGCTTACCCCCGTCTCTAATGTGGACGAAGTGATAGGCTACAAGTATCAGTACGTTATATCTCGTATTCATATGCTGATAGATCTAGCTGACCGATTAATAAGGCTTGATGTAATACAACAGCCTAAGCGAGCCCGTATGTGTGGTTTTGGTGACAAGGTAACACCTCCTCTTGTGCTGCTCATCCACTACTGGAATCTGACATGCCACAGGATCGTCGACCCATCACACCCCCACCTTGTGTTCGCCTTTCCATAATTGATGTCGCGACTGGCAAAGAGATCAATTACAAGTAAGCTTCGTGAGGGGAAGTGTTATATCAGAGTTGACGGCTGACGCTTTTCCTTTAGCGAAATTGACCATGCCATGTTCGTTCTCAACGTCGATCTTTGGAACGCTGATGGCACCCGAGAAGTCAACCTCGTCCGTTCTTCTGCCGCGGCATCATCAGCGGCCGCTGCATCAGCAAATGCGGCTGCACTTCCACGCCATGGTTCGGAGGCTACCCATGGCATGCATGCCGTACCGCCAGGCCGTGATGCGCTGTACGCTCAGCAACGCCAACCGCCATACCCAGCCGAATATGCTGCGCAGGCAAATTATCAAAACGGTAAGCAGCTTTGCCGAATATGTATGCGCTTTATTGTTGCTAACGATCGGCCAAGGAAATGGCGTATATCGACCAGGTGGCACTTATGCGCCGCCCACGCAGCACTATCCACAGCATCCTGGCTATAGATCGGACCAACAGATGCCGGCTCCGAGTAATGGTGGCCATTCCCGAGCGGCTTCGACTTCCGATAATTACGGTCAAGAGCAAGCAAATATGACAAGAATGAGTGCCAGCGGAGGCCAGCCACAAGGAATGTTCACCCGAAACCTGATTGGCAGCGTGGCGGTCAGCGCATTCAACTTGTGCGACACGGGGGACAAGCGGGGCATTTGGTTTGTTCTACAAGACCTCAGTGTCAGAACAGAAGGCAACTTTCGGTAAGACAAACTCACAAAACTCTGGGCACGCTGAAGCTAATCATAGTGCAACGCGCAGCCTTCGGTTCTCTTTCGTGAATGTAGGCCCACGAGGAGGACGCGTGCCTCAAGATGGCAATCCTCCAAAAGTCACGACTGGCCGAGCACCAATCCTTGCATCTTCGTATAGTGAGCCGTTTAGTGTTTTCTCGGCGAAAAAGTTCCCAGGCGTGTGCGAGAGTACAGCTCTCAGTAAGACGTTTGCCGCGCAAGGTATCAAGATACCCATTCGCAAGGAAGCCGGTGGAAAAGGCGATGATGATGATACTTACGGTGACTGAGTTGAGACTGTATCAGGGAACCGGATATTGCATTCTAAAATACAAGGGGCGGTTTAGCGATGATTAATTTTATTTCGACCTGGTGGCTACTGTTAGGCTCTGAATTATGCAGCAAAACTCTCATTCTGCCGCTGTTAAACAGCAGCAGCAGCCATATGCGCTTTTATAGTATGAAGGCAATTTGTCAAAAGTTGACCAACTTGCGAATAAATCACAATTCATGTGCAGCAATCTCACAGAAGGGAACAAAGGTCATATCTGGCTACGGACTGCCCTTTCCAACCCCTAGCTATGTGGTTGGTAGGATGCTAACTAGGAGACGTTATGTAGTCAATACTTGAAAACGGTCAAATCTTATAACACCGAGTCGTGTCAATTCTCACTGTTGTTGAATATATACGCCATTTTGCTCTGCTATTAGGTAACTTCCTATCACTAGGCGGAAACCCGCGAAGATCTCTCACATAATAGGAACAAGAGGAAGAAATTAGAAGAGTCATAGAAGGATCCTAGGGACAGCGACGACGAAATCAATATGGAACAAAAGCAAGATGGAAAATGCAAATGAAAAATGAAAATTAATTGCCATCGTAAAAACAACAGTTGTTCGGTCGGCTTGTTCACAGCTGCCATAATCTCGCCTGTGCAGAGTCAGCCGTCCAGGATTCCGCTAACCGGCGCGCACGATTCTTAGTGAGTAACTTGAGACTGGTGGGCTGGTGGGGTTTTGCTGGTGCCTCTAGCAGCATCTGTCACTCGCCAACACCGAACGCGGCGGCGGCAAACTAGGTAGGTAGGTAGGTCGACCTGCTCAGCCGTGGCGCAAGTCATCAGAGGGTACCTGAGAGAGGGAAAAAAACCTGGGTCTCTTTGCCAAGAACGAGCATCACGAGGTTGGTGTCCTCTAGTGCCCGTCTCAAAATTGCGCTCTCGCTCACTGAAACTTGCACGCTTTCCCAACTAACTCGACATTCGCATCCTGCTTCGCTGAGTCCCCCTCCAGAAAACCGAACTCTTGCTAGCCGACTCTCCTACTCCTACGTTATTTGTATCGGCCGCCAGTTTTCTCTTCGCGGATTACTCAATCCCCCCGACCCTGCACGGAAATCGGCATACCCTCTTTTGCTTGCGCGCACGCACTACCCTTCTTGCGCCACTTCAGCGACTCTATCGAAATTTCGAAAAAAATGACCTCGCAATACGCTTCGCATGGGCGCGGGGGCGCGGGAAACATGTCGGACGCCAAATCTTCACCAAAGCTCCAGCCCTCAGACCTAGAGACGCCGACCCTGAAGAAGCCCATTGTGACAACTGGCCGTGGAGGCACGGGCAACATGGCCAAGAATAATGACCCCATCGAAACGCGAATGCGCCAAGATGTCAGACCGTGAGTCCCCGCTCCTGCGCGCTGCCTGTCCAAGTTGCCTTACTGACATACCCCCCTCAACAGTGTTCCTCGTCGTTACAGCAGCGGCGCGCAGCACGCTGGCCGGGGCGGCGCCGGCAACGTATTCAAGGACGACACCGAAGAACTAACCCGCACCGCAAGCCGGGAGCAGGCTGTGGCCGATGATACAGAGCGCCCCGAAACGCCATCCAAGAGCCGAAAGGGCTGGCTCTTCGGCAAGAAGGCGTGAACGACAGCGCTCAACTTGCCGAGGCAACGCCACGAATTCGCGATATGCTACGGTGGATGCTGATTGCGCTTTTATCGTCATACTTCATTATCTTTGTCCACGGAGCACTACGGAGTTTGGGCCATTTTCTTGGGCGGCGTTCTGGCAGCTTTCCCACCAGTCTATTACACGTCCCGTACAATGATGCAGCGATTCGCTCGTAGCTGCTTACGCATTTTTCACTGCATATACCCAACGCACATATCGCAACTAGCTTACGTTGCCAGAAAAACCAAATGTATCAATAGTTCCTCGCGGAGTGATTTATAAACAGTTTCAATTCGTTGAAAGTACCAAACTGAACCAAGTATGCCTGCATGTGCCCTAATAAGCTCCCTATGACAAAGAATCTACTACTTTTGGATGGCCTCTTATAAAAGACCCGTGCCGTGTCCGTTCAAAGGTTCCATGAGCACGACTATATGTTAATGAGCCTTACTCTTTTGTGAGACGATGGATCTCCTCAAAAAAGTGCTTCAAGTTGTCTGGGTTGACACCAGGAGTGATTCCTAAATATGTATGATCAGCACGCTGCCTGCAAGGCCAATCTCTGTTCTGCTTACCGTGACCCAAATTGGCGATCCAGCCCCTCTTTCTGCCGGTCCAGAACCCATTCACGGTGCGTTGAACCGCCTCGGTAATTCCCTCCTTCGTGCCGTACAGAACGCCAGGATCGGCGTTGCCTTGGAAGACGACATTGCGGTCGCCGCGAATCTTGACAGCCTCAGCAGGGTCATGCAGCCAGTCAAGACCGACAACGTCGTAGCCCAGGTTGCAAGCCTTGTCCAAGGCATGATAGGCACCCTTAGGGAAAACTGTCATGGGAACAGGCTCGAGACCGAGGCTTTTAAGCTTGCCAGGCAGCTTCTCCGCAATGTGCGCCAGGTATGGCTCAGAGAACTGGCTGAACGAGTCGGGTCCAAGTTCACCAGCCCACGAGTCGAATACCATGACGAGCTGCGCTCCAGCCTTAACCTGGAGAGCGAGATGATCGACACAGATATCGGCAATCTTGGCTAGCAGCTTCTTGGTAGCCTCAGGATACTTGTAGATCCACGTCTTGCTCTGCATAAAGAGTTTGGTGCCGCCGCCCTCGACCATGTAGCAGAATAGCGTCCATGGTGCACCGCAGAAACCAATTAAAGGAACACGACCCTTGAGCTTTTGGCGGGTCAGCGTAATGGCCTTGTAGACGTAACCGAGCTCCTCGGCGACATCAACATTGCGCTCCATGACCATGCCGTATTGCTCATCCTCGGGGGACTTGAGCGGCTCCGGAAAGTGAGGACCTTTCTTATCTACCATCTCGACCGTCATACCCATCGCTTGGGGGATGACCAGAATATCGGAGAAAATGATGGCAGCATCAATGAGGCAGGCGTAACGGTCGATTGGCTGCAGAGTCAGGTTCGAGGCAACTTCGGGGTCGCGGCAGCATTCGAAAAAGTCGCGACCACCCTTTTCCTCATGGTATTCCGGGAGATAACGACCAGCTAAAAGGCGTTTGTTAAATCATATTTGACGAATTGTCAGTTTTCTGCGCCTTTTTTTGCTTACCTTGTCGCATCACCCACATGGGCGGACGCTCGACAACCTCGCCTGCCAGGAAATTGTTCGTTAGCCTAAAACGGCGTTCTCAAGACGTATCCTGCAATGTCGCTGCCAAAAAAACATACCGCGCGCTGCACGAAGCAGCAAATCGTTTTGCAATGGCTCGAAATTATGCTCCATTTTGGCAATCCACTGCATGTGAATGAATTCTGAAGTCTTCCCCGCGATAACTATTGGAGGGGCAGAGCTAGCTCGGTGGTACGTACCTTTCTGGCGTCGGAGGACCTTCGGCCCGGGCGCAGCGACGAACACCAGCTGGAGGTATTACCAGGCGCCAACACGTCGCAGAGCGCAAGCATGTGGCTCGCTAGACAGTACTCCTTCGCAAACATTCATTCATCCACAACCACTTCGGCGTCTGCTACAATTGTCGGCTCGCGCACGGCATAACAGTAACCGACGGCGACCGAAACTCAGCCACGTCTTCCATCGAACAAATAAAGCCAACGACGCGCCGAAATGTCTGAACAAGAATACCAAATCAACCCGCTGGTCCAAGAGTCCATGATTCACAATGGCAGGGTAGGCAGACGTTGTTCGGATTCTGCGGCCACGCACATGTTAATAAATGGTATAACGCATAGATTCTTTCCAACTTCCAGAGTATAACTGCGCCGCTCTTTGGCGTTACCGCTGGCGTCCTCGGGCTCGAATCATACACCGGCTTCCTTCTCTACTTTGTTCTCTCGATCATTGCGACTGTCGTGTTCTACGCCATACAAATAGCGCCTTCTTCGCTTGCCGCTGGGAAGCCACCCTTCGATGCGAGCCGATATTACTATGGCGCCGTGAGCTTTTGGACGGGCAGCATTTTCAACGGGCTATCGGGCTTCATATTGACTTGGACTCTTTTCTACGGCTTGGTACAAGCCTGATCCAAACAGACTGCATAGCGACTATATTACCGAATTCTCCACATCATATGAATTAAAGCTTCTCGAATTGCAATTCTCATCAAAGAAAACCAGCGCCCTGCGCACGCTGATACGCTTGAACGCTATAATATTGACACATAATCAAGTTTTGCAGCCTTAATCAACAATTTCAACCACTTTTCCAACGTGACCTTCTAGACCCGATCTATCCTGTGTGCCACCTTCTAGTATAATGGCGCGTGATCCCATTTCAATCCATTCTCGAGTATGTAGCAGCTCCAATGTCACCTCGGCACTGGTCTTGGCCACGGGCCTTTGTGCCTCCATCTCCATATCCTCATTCAAGCTGAACACCCCAAGCTCATCCGTTGTCGTGTTGCCGGGTTCCTGATCACCGTCACCATATCCAGGATGATGAATTCTTGATATACGAGCAGCAGCCCTTATACTAGCAACATAAACATTGACCAGAGTGCCAACTGCCAGTGAGGCTGCAACAAACTCTTCGAAAATCGCGGTGAAACCGCTGGCAGCCTGCAAAGAAAGGCCAGTGTCCAACATGTGTTTCGATGGTACTGCCAGCACCATGCCTCTGCGGATGCGGGACATCTCTCTGGGCGAACTCTCCTTGCCGAGATCTAGCACAAGGCCAATGGAGCCAGCCTGGCCAGCCTCTAGTGTCCTCACCGGAAGACGCAAGTTTCTTATGCTCACAACTTCTGCTTTTAGCCATTCGCCAGCAATCTCAGAAGCAGAGACAGCGTTCTTCATGGCAATCCTTGCCAACTCTGCCGACGCAGGGTGAGAGATGGAGAGGCCAAAGCTGCTAGGCGATGGACGATCTTCTGGCCCGGACACTTTCCCGTCTTCGTCCTCCGCTGGAAATGGACCGACTACAATGCTCTCACCAACTGTCAAGCTGCCAAATCTAAGATGCCCCGAGACAATGACGCCATTCTGACCAGTTCTGAGGCCGTCAGCCAGGCTGCCTTGGGGAATGGGCAAGTTATATGTGTCATCAATGTGAAACAGAGACTTTGGCTGCTCGGGATTCAGCACAGCACCGACAAAATCGTGCGACGTCGGAGGAGGAGGCATGGGTAGGCTCTCCAGCAACGCATGAACCAATCCTATGCCAGAGCCAGTCATTGCGCTTGTGAGCACAATGGGCACAATTTTCGTCAGACTGTTAGCATCCTCCATCGCTTCGATAATTGGTTTAACTTGTGATCTATCGCTTGCCGGAATCTCAGCCAGCTCTTTGTGCTCTTTTTGATCAGGCTTCAGAATTTTGGGCACTCTTCCTGAATCCTTGATTGCGCTGAGCACTTTAATGAGCGTCTTTTGGAGACCGATTTTGGATGCAATATCCATTTTAGTCACGACAACAGCCATAGGAACATCAAGGTTTAGAGACAGCGTAAGATGCGCCTTGACGAGATCGACGTAAGGAACTTCCACGCTATTATTTTGGTGAACTGATAGACCGTATGCCCCAAAGCTCTGCTCAGAATCGTCGGCTGCTATGCAGAGGATACTCCAATGAGGCGCCCAGTTCATAAGTCCACGAAGAACAGTACGACGGTAACGTGGGTGACCACCAGAGTCTGACACAAACAACAGTCTACCGTCTTGAGCTTGGTCATGAATATCAATCCACGACTCAATGTCTGGCTGAGAAAAATTGAGAATAGTCCCATCTTTATAGCCGACGAGTTCTTGTGCGATGGAGCTGGTCACACCGGAGACCATTTCGTGTCGGTGCTTAAGCAGGCTTAGCCTACTCTTGCCTCGCCCATTATCCAGGGTTCCAGTGGAAAGGGTGCCTAACAAGCTGGACTTGCCAGAGGTAGTCGGGCCGGTGAGAGTGACTCGTAATTGAGTAGTAGTAGACTTGCCACGGCTGGCGATGGCGGCGGTGTCTTGTCTCGGCTTTGCCCCCGAGGCTGAGTTTTGTGATTTACTCTCATGGATGCTCTCAGCACTGTCGCTCTGCTTGAGGCATGGTGTCACCATCGCTTCTGCTACCCAGAGCTTATCCTGTCTGGGCACTTGGCGAACCGCCGTGTCGCCACTGTCGACGAGATCGGCCGATTCCACCCACTCACATTCCCCGACAATAACCATACGCATGACCTCGACAGTACAGCCCAGACTAGCAGCCATGATCTTCAACGTTGTCAAACTCTCGTTCATCTCATCTTTCGTGAGTCCCACCAGTGTGCCATCATCCGACACACCGATTTCGTAGAGTGCGCCTCCAGATTCTTCCAAGCCAGGAATCAGAGGTGCCAGTTGAATGGCAGCGTTCAGGTCGGCGCTGTCATCAGGCAGCCGTGGAATCACTAGTTCTTTGGATCTTGCAGCGTGGTATGGAGACGATTGCTGCATTCTCCATAGGAGTTGGGTAGTGAGATGCTGAAGCCGCTGTTGACGCGGCTGGGGGGCCACAATCGGCGTCGCAGGACTCCTTGCTGCCGCATTATCGATCTGCGGCGTCCCCGAGTTCGACTTTTTGCCCTTGATGCGAGTTGACATGTATGTAAACGCCCTCCTTGGACGCAAAAGCAAATGTAATTTATACTCAGTAGGGCCCTCTTGAGGCTCAGCCTCCAACTTGGTGACACCATAGTCTGAGAGCAGATCATGCTCGCCATGCAATTCTGCCTTGGTAAAAGAAGTTGAGGGCGTCGACTTTGTAGGATCAGCAGGAGGGATCCAAGGCGACGAAACCTTGGGCGGGTCCGGATCGTATGTGAAGATGGAGGCCATGATGTTTCGCTGGTAGAAACCCGCACAGACTTGCGCGAAGACTCGTAAAACGGGATGCAGTAAGTGATATGTGCAAGAAGCAATATAAGCAGCCGCTTAGCGTGTGGTCCACGCCGTGAATTGTGTCAGTAGCTGAAGATGCCGTGTATTCATTCTGCACATCTGGTTTGGGAGGACTGGCAAGGATAGCAATGAGGCAGAATAGGGCACAATTTTGGCGATCGTTTGTTAAATGCAACTTGAAGAAATGAAATTCAAGTGCGCGGATGACGCTGCTTAAAGTACAGCTCGTAGTACTCAATATACCACGCGAAAGCTGTGACACATCACTGAAGACCAGAGTGTGAGTAATGAGGACAGGCTCGAGTATCCGATTGAGAAGTCGCCTTGTCATTGGCTAGCGGCCGCACTCCCGCAACAAGCCACAGTATGGTGGGGTCTCACTGATGGCAGCCCCTCTACCTTCGTATCTACGGGGACCCAGTTGTCCCCGGCTGCCTCTTGGAGAAGTTGTACCCACAGGCTTCAGGCGGGGCACCATTTTTGTACGTAGTAGGCGGTCGCAAAGCGAGCCTTCCTCATTGATTGCTGTGGGCTATGTAACATAATAAATTGTACAGTAGGCTATGTATGGGCTGATCGACGGCCGTCTGGAAGGGTAATTTACTGCGTCAGAATTGGCCGCGAACGAGATTGCAATTGGTTACAACTAAGTAGCCCAGCACTACTAAAACTCACTAGTTAATCAAGGCCCTTTCGGTTTTTATTACAGTACTGCTGCCTGCCGACACCATACATCAGTAACTGTTTGAGACGGCCCACAAGAAGGCTTTTGCAACCGCCCGAGGTGCTGTTCAGCACCCTTGCCCCACTATTGGCCCCAACCTAATAATCCTGGTCTGCGCCTGATACGCTGGTGGTGCACCGTCGTAACCAAACCAAGCCTCCTTGCCACGGTTGCTACCTCTGACATCTCCTGCATTATCTCTCCAAATTCTTTGTCCTTGTTGAGATTCTGCCTCCTCCCTACGAAGTCCGTCGAATACCACGACCAACCGACAGTCCACAATGAAGAAGTTTGGCTTTGGCAAGAAGGGGGACGATGGCGACGATGCGAACCGCAATGCCCTCTTTGGTGGTCGCAAGAAGGGATCAGCCAGCGCACCTCAGTCCGACAATCCGTACGCGCAGCAAGGAAATCAAGGTGCCGTCGATCCGTATGCCGACTCCGCGAAATATGCGAATGTGACGCCCTACCAGCAAGCCCGCGCACAACTTGGTGGCGGTGGCAGTGGTGCACCAGGCGCTGGACAGCAGGATCCCTCCGGCCGTGCTGGTGGCTATGGTGGATACAGCTCAGACAAATACGGCTCCGGAGGTGGCTACGGCTCGAACAGATACGAGAGCAATGCTGCTGATGCAGACCGATACGGTGCCTCTACTGCCGGTGCTAGAGGACCTGGCGGCTATGGCGGTTTCGGACGTAACGACAAGGACGAGCAAGACAGTAACAGAGACGCCCTCCTCGGCGGTGCCCAAGAAAGATATGCTCAGAGACAGCAAACAACTGCAGTTGGTGGTGGCTACGGGCAGGGTGGCTCAACTACAGCTTCTCAGGACGACAACTACGGAGGATACGGCGATCAACGAGAGCTGACAGCAGAGGAGCAAGACGAGGCCGAGACCCAAGCAATCCTCGCCGAAAAGCGCCAAATTCAGCAAGAGAGTGCTTCGTCAGTCTCACGTTCAGTTCAGATGGCCAGACAGGCAAACGAAGTTGGTCGCGCTACCCTCGCCCGCCTTGGAGCCCAGGGCGAACGACTACATAACACGGAGAAGAATCTGGACCTTGCTGCCAACCAGAATAAGATCGCGCAGGATAGGGCCGCGGAGTTGAAAACTTTGAACAGAAGCATGTTTGCTGTTCACGTTTCCAACCCATTTACGTCTAAGCAACGCCAACTAAAGGCGGATGAGGACGTGATGAACCGCCACCGATCGGAGCGCGACCAAAGAGAGGCCACGCGCCGTGAGGGTTTCGCTGCCAACCAGCGCATGGAGTCTAACTTCCGTGATATCAATACTGCTGGCGTCGGGAGACCCCAGCGTGCTAAGAAGGACTATGGCAAGTTCAACCTTGAGGACGAGGAGGGTGCTGATGAGCTCGAGGATCAGATCGATGATGGCATCACTGAGCTCGAGGGTCAAGTTTCCATGATGAACATGGTTGGACGCGCCATCGGCAAGGAGGTCGATTCCCAGAACAAGCAGATTGACAGAATCATGACCAAGGTAAGCAGCTTTCCTTTCCACACTCCTGGTGAGTTACTGATGTGGCCTTTCAGAGCGACGCTGTCGATGATGCCACGCGCATGAACCGTGAGAGGTTGGCGCGCATCAAATAGGACAGCCCATGTATATACTACTTTGCTCAATGGTTAAATGAATATGTGATATAACGGTCACGTAGGGTAAGGTGCTGGCATTTATTCTGCGCATGTCGTGAGTGCCACCTGATAGCATAGGGTAGAGCGCGCAAGTAGTTCTGAATCAGAAACCGAATCAGAAATCTTTCAAAGATGACGAAAACTATTTCGATTTGGATCTGGATACATTAATAAAAATTTTTAACTATACTCGAAGTTGATAGTTCGCTATGCTCGCGTGGCGCACTTGTGAAAGTTGGTGGCAGTAGACCCACAAAAAAGTTATCGACCTTCCCAGCCGATGTATGAAATTTACATCTGCATATAATTTTCTCACACTCATCTGCGTTTAACATGGCTCCCGCAAAAGAGGGCAGCCGGCCGGCCAAGAAGCAAAAAACTGGCACCGGCCTTAGCGCAATCACTATCGGTGGCAAAGCGATTTCTTTGGAAGGATACCTGGGACCCTCAAAATCTGCGAAACCATCTCCCAAGTTGGACGTGACAGAAGATGGTAAAAGCTTAACAGACAAAGTTTCGCATAGACATGCACCGACAACATTGGAGCAAAATGAACCGACTACGAAATCAAAGCATCGGAAACAAAATCATCGAGAACTTGCGGGCGAGGCTGGAGGGCTGCTCAAAGTTAGGAAAGCTCTCCCCATCTGGCAACACAGGGATGACATTCTAGCGCCCCTGCGCGGGAACGAGAACAATGTTCTCGTGCTAGTCGGCGAGACTGGTTCTGGAAAAAGTACACAGGTTCCTCAATTTCTAGCTGAGGAGCCTTGGTGCAAGCGCCAAAAGGTAAAGCTTGCCGGCTACTCAGACGAGGTTAATGTGGGCGGCATGGTCGCCATCACACAACCTAGGAGAGTAGCGGCCACAACTTTGGCGCACCGAGTTGCCCAAGAAGCCGGTACGCCTCTAGGAAAGGGAAGAAAAGAAGGAAAAGTTGGATACTCGGTTCGATTCGACCACCAAGTACCCAAAGGGGCCAAGATCAAGTTCCTCACCGAGGGAACGCTGCTTCAAGAGCTCCTACGCGACCCATATCTCAGACAATACAGTGCTGTAATTGTTGACGAAATTCACGAACGCAGTTTGGATGTCGATCTTCTGGTCGGTTTCCTGAAACAAATTTTGATTGCAGGACCAGAATGTCGTGGTGGTGTTCCTCTCAAGGTCGTCATCATGAGTGCTACTGCCAGTGTCGAAGTCATCAAGGGCTTTTTTGACGACGAAGAAATTCTGAAACACAGCCGAAAGGGTGTCGAGGTGCTACGAATCAAGGGCCGACAATATCCTGTAGTGGTTCAACATGAATCCCGACCTGTTGCTGATCTGCAGGATGCCCTGCTCAAGCGCATTTTCAAGATACACACGGAAGAACCTCTTCCTGGAGACATACTGGCCTTTCTGACGGGTCAAGAGGAGATTGAAGTGGCGCAAAAGCTGATTGAGGAGTATTCAGCCACTTTGGCATCGAACGTGCCAAGGATTAAAGCTGTCCCACTTTATGGTCAGCTTTCCATCGAGGCACAAAGAGAGGCTTTTCTTCCAGTCAAGAGCAAATTCACACGAAAAGTTGTTCTCGCCACGAATATTGCAGAAACGTCAGTTACGGTGTCAGGTGTTCGATATGTGGTGGATGGTGGTAAGGCTAAGATAAAGCAATTCCGTCCTCGATTGGGTATGGAATCTCTGCTTGCCAAGCCCATATCTAAATCTTCCGCCATTCAGAGAACCGGTCGTGCAGGTCGTGAGGGGCCGGGTAAATGCTATCGTCTTTACACGGAGTCAAGCTTCGACTCAATGCTCCTGGCCGATCTCCCAGAGATCCTCCGTAACGATGTTCTTGGCGCAATCCTCACCATGAAGGCCCGCGGAATTCAAGACGTGCTCGCATTTCCCTTGATGGATGCCCCCGAGACAGAAGCAATCGAGCGCGCGCTAGTCCATTTACATTTTCTCGGAGCACTGAGCGACGATGGAAGTATCACCAGTGTTGGAGAGACTATGGCCAAATTTCCGCTCTCAGCTCCTCTTGGCGCCGTTCTCCTGGTAGCTGCGAAGCCGGAATATGATTGCGTTTTGGAAGCAATTGATATAATCTCCTGCATCACCGCTGGCGAGGACATTTTTTTGTCTGTGCACTCGGAGGAAGGACAAGAAGAGGTCGAGGAGTCTCGAAAAGAGCTTCAACGACGTGAAGGAGATATCATAACGTATCTCACCACCATGCAGCAATACACCGCCGAAAATTCGAACCGCTATGAGTGGTGTAAAAAGCGCAAGCTCAACATTCGCACCATGAAGCAAGCTTTGAACATTCGACGACAGCTTCGCGGGATGTGTGTCAAGGAGAAACTGCTTAGCGAGGCGCCGCCAGCTGACCCGCAGCCATTCACCCCAGTACCCCCTGAACGAGCAGATGCGATACTCAAATGCTTTCTCCGAGGTTTTGCTTTGAAAACGGCCATGCTGGCGCCGGATGCGAGCTATGTAACTTCTCATGGCAAGCACGTGGTCGCAATCCATCCTGCAAGTGTTCTTCACGGACAAAAGAAGGAGGCTATCATGTTCCTCGAGCATGTGTATACCAACAAGAATTATGCGAAAAAGGTCAGCGTCATTCAGGCGACTTGGATTGCCGAGGCACTAGAGCGCAAATAGTTATACCGGAGAGGCACATAGACTAGCTCATCCACGTTAGAAATGCCTAAGCTGTAAATATTGTACAATCTAGTTTTATAATCCTGTTCCTACTCTGAACCGCCCTTGCGATGTTTTTCTATCGACTGCATCAAGTCATAGAGCTGATACACCTGCTCATCACTCAGTTTGGCCAGTTTACCCCCGTCAATCTTCTCACCAATCCATGCATCACCTTCAATCTTTTGCGCGTACATTTGCCACTCGGACAAGAAGCCAATCTACAAAGCAACAATTAGCCTCGGAAATTTCTGAAAGGATAGTTACGCGTCCACTTACCAGATGAGCTGGATTGTCAACCTTTCGATGTGCCCGAAACTCAGCCTTGATGTACTCGTCGCCAAGAACGCGCATCTCAGATGGGAGGAACTTGCGGTGCGCCCGCAACAAGCGTCGGTAAAGTGGAATTGGAGGCAATAGAGCCAAAGGGTCAGGTCGAAGGCCCTTTTGTGTGGACGCAGCCTTGGCGAGCCTCGTTAATGACTGACGCATAATGTTGGTGGCCGATTGCTCTTTTCAATGAGCATGTGATAAAAGGGGATTGATACTGAAGCAGTGGTGAGAGGGTGGAACCCTTGCGGCGTGTAGCAACTTGGATAGATTATGTGAGAGGTCAAAGTTGTAAACTGTTCATGAAATTGGGGCGTCAATGAAGCCGACTCCGGATTGATGCTCGGGAGAGAAGAAGCAGAAGCATCTAAGCTGAGCCTCCCTGCTGGCGGGTATCGCAGCGCTGGTGGCGGCCCCTCGAGCCCGAATTTTCGGCCCCACAGCAGAACCTCAAATGCAAATCACCAACTTTTTTTTTTGGAAGGCCATCAAACGTCTATACAGTTGCCTGTGTGCATTTTAAATAAGAACGACTAATTCTCTAGAGATTGGAGTGCTTTTGCCATGGCATTCTCATTTGGATTTGGTGGAAATGACATAGACACCTCCAACGACGCCGAAATCCAGCAGCCCGCCGCTCCCACCATCACACCAGCGCAAGCTGGCGCATTCCCCGTTGCTGGCAAGCCTCAGCTGCCCGCCACACGGCATGACCTCTCTCACATGCTTGCCGCGATGCCGTCAAAGATTGCCTACAGTCTCCTCGACGTAAAGCTCGACGACGGCAGCGTCGTGCAGCTGCCCCGCCGGGAGCTGTGGGATGTGCGCGTGCAGCTCATGGCAGAGGAGGAGGACAATGCAGAGCACGGCGTGGATGCGGACGGTTCTGGCCTGGGCACTCACGACGTCAAGACGGGTGTTTATGAGGGAGGATTCAAGAGCTGGGAGAGCAGCGTGGACTTGGTCAAAGTGCTGGCAGCACAAGGCAAAGTTTCTGCGGCAGAACAGCTGCCTATGAGAATTATAGAGGTTGGTTGCAGCGTTGAGTGCACCGCTCATGTTTTTTTTCTCCGCATATTTGCCGTATTACAAATTTATAAATATCAAGCTAACATAATCCTAGCTTGGCTGCGGAACCGGTCTACCGTCAGTGTCCGTCTTTCAATGGACAATAGAAGCCACCACACCCGCTACGACTGCAATTCGCCAACCAACATCGTTCATTGTCGCAGATTACAACCCTACCGTCTTGCAACTCGTCACATTACCTAACTTCATACTCGCATGGGCTCTTTCCGCTCGCGAACACACGCCTGCCCTGCGCAACGCCTTTAATCTCGAAGATGAGCTCGAGCTGCTCCCCGAGGTCGTCGCGGCTTTTCAGTCGTACTTGATCGCAAATCGCATCTCTCTCACATTCCTCTCTGGCGCGTGGTCTGCAGAATTCATCGAGCTCGTTTACAGCGGCATCCCGGATGACGCCACAGACTCCGGTGCAGCGGCTGCCACACTGCTCCTTGGCGCAGAAACTATTTACTCGCCGTTTGCACTGCAGGCATTCACTGAAGCTACATTTTCTATACTGCAGCGGGAAGGTGCTAAGCAAAGCACGTCACCTGCGGTAGCCCTAGTCGCGGCCAAGAAGCTGTACTTTGGTGTAGGTGGCTCGCTGGACGACTTTGTCGACCAGGCTCGCGCTCGTGGAGGCAACGTTACGACGTTAAGAGAAGAAGCAGATGGCGTACGACGTGGAGTGGTCAAGTGCATTTTGCAGTCGTAGAGTATATTTATATAAAAAACAGTATAAAAAAAGACAAAAAGTCAAACAGTCAAACAGTGGAACTGTCACTGTAGCCGTTATGCTTCGAAGTGAATATAATTGTACGTAATATTCAGACAAGCCTGCAAACCAGTAAAGGGTATTTTGATAAAAGCAACAACGCCGGATAACAATATTCCCAGGGCCTTTTATATACCCGGGTTCATTATACACTGTCCCGTCCAATCTCATAAGTCATGATTCACGGGTGGCTCATTTAGCCTTCTTCTGGAGCTTCTCCGAGCATACAGGGCAGTACCAGGTGCCATTCGGTTCGCTCTTGAGTCCAACGCAGGACCAATGGAACCATTCGTACGGACAATTGTCATTGTCACAGGCGACCATGTCGCCGTAACTAACGTTGTGGCACAAGCAGTACTTTTTGTCATCGCCCCCTTCCTCCTCCTCTTCCTCTTCCTCCTCGTCAGCATCACCAAGGGCTTCGTCACCATCGTCGTCCTTATCGGCAGCAGACCCGGAGCGTTGAACAGTATCATCAGCGCTGCCGCTTTCAGCCTCTGACAAGTCACTGTCTGCCGTCGAAGCTGGCGAATTCCGGGCGGAGGCTTTCTTCACTCGAGAAAGATTGGATTTATGTGGAGGCTTCTTGCGATTAGGCGCGGTTGGGGTTCCTCGTCGACTGCCGGGCCCATTTCCTAACTTGGTCGTTGTGGCTCGTGGCCCAGCACTGCCAGCCCTTGCTGTCCCATTAGGACCAGTTGCGCCGCTGTTCTTCGGCGTTCCCGGGCCCAGAGACGAATGTCGCGCAAGCCCGCTTGAAGTTGCTGGCGTGGTGCCAATTCCCGGCGCTGGCCTCGGGCCACGCTTGGTAGCTGGTCCTGCAGAACCCTCTCTGTGTCTGTTCATTATCATACTCGCTGCGGGGGTGGTGGGTGCGGAAGCAGCGTGTGTCTGGTTCGGCTGTTGTGGCTGTTGCGGTGCTTGCGTTTGGCGGATGTGTGGATGAGTCGGTAGTCGTGCGAGTGTGGGATTGGAGCCGGTATTAATGGGCGTGAGAGTCGGGCCAGCCGTCATGCTCGAAGGGTTACTGGTGCGAATTGAAGGCGCCGCAATATTGGCGGCACTTGGGCGTAAAAGTGAGGGGACTTCGTCCGGGTCGGTGAAGCCAGGTTCAGCGCGGTCGTATAGTAATTTAATTTGAATATCAAGACTGCGCAGATGCTTGTCCATTGTAGTTTGCAGCTTGCGAGCCATGTCGATTTTCTCCTGAGCAAGACGATCGGCTTTGGCGTAGTTTTCGCGAATTTGGGAGCGCAGCAAGTCCTCCTTAGGGTTCGGTTCATGGCTTCCATTGGTCTTGATCCATTTTTGAATCTTGGCATCGCGGTCTTCGATCATTCGGACGCATTCATTGTACTGCCTGTCTTTGTCGGCGATTTCGTCTTGCATGAAGCGAATCTCCTCGGGGAGATTCTGGACGCGGTTGATCCAGTCATCGAGGATCAAGCTCGGGTCGAGGGGCTCGGCTTGAGGCATCCTCTTGACGAAGTCGATGGATAAGTCGTCTCTAGGCATTGTTAACAGTCTGGCGACGAGACAAGCTTGTGAAAGACGCAAGGCACACGGCGCAGGACTGCGTGCCAACGAGCGCGGAGACGCAAGGCTGCAAATCTCAAGGTAGATAGAACGCAACGCCGTGGTATATAGATGATGAACTAAGATAGTGAGGGGGAAAATGTAGAAGAAAAAAATTGACCAGGCAAAACCAGATCCTGACAACAGGTGGGCTGGGATCAGTACGGCATGGGGGCCACTAATAAAGCAGGCGTAGGCTGCTGCAGCTAAAATTATTGCTAGCGAGCGGAACCCACAACCTGGGGGTGCAATGGAGGGGTAATAGAGGCGGAAATAAAGAAGAACGGGCTCTTTGGGTATTGTAAGTAGCAATGGGTATGCAAAACCCAGCGCGAGCACCAATGGTGAAAGTGCGCGACTCAGCCTAACGTGCCAGGTTGGCTGGTGTGGTTGTCACGAGCAACGCAACTGTGCGCTGCCAATGGTGGCCATGAGTGAGTGCCTGGGTCGGAGGCGGCATAGGAACAAAAAAGCAGGCGCGCGCAGAACGACACCGCAGTAGAAAGATATCAGCTTACCTCAGACAACCTATTTCGGTCCTGTATATCAGGCAGAGGGGATGAAAACATATGCCAACGGCCTCTTTTCGTTGGATGTGATGAGAGTGATTGCACCAGTTCCGCTGTGCGCAGGGCTCTTTTAGATGGGATGGGGTAGGAAAACGCGAGATGCCGGAGCCACGGAAAAATTGCGATGCCATGAGTGGACGCAGGCAGCAGTTGGTGCGACCTCTACACTGGCAGGCCTGTATCGCCTCTCAGGTCGCCACCGCAGCGCGCACATGAGCATATTATAGGGCTGTTGTGACCACTGTAAACTTTAAGTCAGCAGCAAAATGGATGGCGCTACAATCGAATCGGGTCTAGACTTGAACCCGCCACCAGACAAGACAGAGGGGCATTGATTTTGTAGTTGAACGCTGTCGCTCACTCAGAAGTTACTGCTTTAGCGACCTTCAAAGACACTACCATATTTGCAAAAGTCATTGCCATCCGCGACAGCACAGCCTGAGAACAAGTAAAGCGACAAGGTCACAGTTCCTCTTGATATTCAGCAAGCTAGACTTGTCAAGGACACCTAACTTCGGCGCACCAGCTCGTCTTTCGATATCTGCTGCTTCCGCCTCAGGAACTCGACCAAAACCTCAACAGCCTGTCCAGGCCAGTTGCAAAGCCACCACCTCGGCGCATTGCCTCCATACAGCCCATCCCGAAGAATACAATCTCGCGCAAGCAGTGATACCTCGACAGGTGGCTCCGGAGCCTTCGCAGCAGGCGCGCCGCCATGGACACATACAAGTTCCGGGTCCCCAAACCCAACTACCTACCACACAAGCAAGATGTGGACAATGATATCGTCGAAGAGTATGGCTCGCCGCTCGGCCATGCCAGTGAAATGGACAATGCCAAATTCTACAACAAATGCAAGCGCGTAGCGGAGGAGTCGGGAATCACGCGACCCAAAGGCTACAACGTGTCGTTTCACTGCAACCCCGACATGGAGAAGCACCATTTCGGCATGACACATCCCATGAAGCCCTGGCGGCTTACTCTCTCCAAGTCTCTGATATACTCCTATGGCATGTCGTTCGCGATGGACAACTACGTCTCGCGCGCCGCCACATACGAAGAGCTAGCCACATTCCACTCCACTGACTACCTCGACTTCCTCGGCACGGTGCTCCCCGAACCCGTCCCGCGTGATCTCGAGAACCAAAACCCAGACCTCAAGTTTAACCTGGGTGGCTCCGACTGTCCTCTGTTCGATGGTCTCTACGACTACTGTTCCATGTCGGCGGGCGGTGCGCTCGACGGCGCGCGCAAGCTGTGCTCCAAGCAGTCGGATATCGCCATCGCCTGGGGCGGCGGCCTGCATCATGCGAAAAAGGCCGAAGCGTCGGGCTTCTGCTACATCAACGATATTGTGGTCGCCATCCTCCAGCTCCTGCGGTACTACCCGCGCGTGCTCTACATCGACATTGATGTGCACCATGGCGACGGCGTCGAGGAGGCCTTCTTTTCGACGGACCGCGTCATGACCGTCTCCTTCCACAAGTACGACCCCAACAACTTCTTTCCTGGCACGGGCGCGCTCGACGACAATGGTCCTAAGAGCGAGCATAATCCTGGCGCGCACCACGCCGTCAACGTGCCGCTCAACGACGGCATCACCGACGAGCAGTACGAGTGGCTCTTCAACTCCATCATCGGCAAGATTGTCGAAAAGTTCCGCCCAGGGGCCATCGCGCTGCAGTGCGGCGCCGATTCCCTCGCCGGCGACCGGCTCGGCCGCTTCAATCTCCAGGTCCAGGGCCACGGCGCCTGCGTTGAGTTCTGCAAAAAGTACAACCTGCCCCTCATCCTGTTTGGCGGCGGTGGCTACACCCCGCGCAACGTCGCTCGCGCCTGGGCCTACGAGACGGCCATCGCCATCAGCTGCGACGACAAGATTGACCCGACGCTGCCCCAGCACGTGCCCTGGCGCGACCAGTTCCGCCATGACACGCTCTTCCCCACGCTGGAGCAGATTCTCGGCGAGCCCCGCGTCAACCGTAACTCGCAGAAGCGACTGCAGGACATCCTTCAGCACGTTACGGAGCAGCTGCGCTTCGTCCAGGCCGCACCGAGCGTGCAGATGCAGGCCATCCCGCCGGACCTGGGTGGCATCCGCGAAGACGTGGAACAGCGTCTCAAGGAAGAGAATGAGGAGAGAAGCAACGAGCTGCGGCGGGCAAGAGAGGCGGGTGCAGCAGTGCCCATGGAGTTTTAATTGCATGGTAGGCAGAGGAATCGAGAAGAGAAAAGCGACGTGTGACCGAGCAGGCCGGGTCGAGTTGACATACTGCGAAATTAGCCTACTTCTCGAAGCTATACGCAGCGTTTCAATTTGCAAGATATTAGCTCACTCCCAACTTTTGTTGACTCTTTAACACGCACTGCCAATTACTACAACTCTTCTGTTCGAGGCCCTCAATGGTTGTAATATCAACAGGCCGAATTACGTATTAGTTCGTACGAAGATAAATCAATTGCGATAACTAGGTAACAAAGCAAGAAAAAAAATTACTTCGAAACCAACCCCAACCGCACGAGAGTTTTGTGCAGCTCAGAGAAAATGAACTACAGTATTGGATAAGCCATAACCAAAACAGGCCCAAGAAGCGCCACAATGCCGCCAGTGTGAAAAAGAGTATAACCAACCCCCGCAGGGCAGTCTATCCAAAAGACATTGTTGTTTTCTGCAGTCCGACAACATTCGTGCCAATCTATAAACCGCCTCGGTAATTCAGTCAAACTCAATTGTATGCAGAGCCGCATTCAATCCAAGACCGCCCATCAGGCATCGACTCTCGAGCGACGTCTCCAACCAACGGAATATTCACATGAAGATTCGAGAAGAAATAGTGACAAACAAGCTGAGCGACGAATTCGCGACCGAACGCTTAGTAGAAGCGAACAGTAATGGTTTGGCCCTTGGGAGCAGCAGTCTGTTTTCCATTGTTATTAGGACTCCAATCCAAGTACAAAGATATCCATCACTTACAGTGCAACCAGTCGAGCTGCCAGACGACCACTGGCCGTTTTCATATTTACAGGCACTGTTACCACCCATAAGCTCGATGTTAAAATCGAGCTGGGCATTCGAGGTGGGCAAGTTCTGGAAAATCGAGACGTAGGTGACACCGTTATCCATACCGACACCGAGGTTAATGGGAGCCCAGTTACCACATCTGTCGGGACAGGTGCTGCTCTTCCAAACGCAAGCATCCTCGGGCTTAACACCCTTGGGGTTGATGTAGTACTGGCTTGTTGTCTTCATGTCCTTCCACTTGTAATAAGTTTCCTGGTTAGGGTTGGTGACAGGAATTTGCTGGCCGGGCTGGGCAACAGTAGGAATGACCATGCTCTCGGTACCAGGGTATAACGTTTTGCAGATAGAAACGAGTTCAACGAGGTCGTTCTGAATGACGACACCACCTTCGGCTTCTTCGCAAAGCCTCTTGAAACTAGGGCGAGTGAGCTCCAGGTAGCCATCATCGTTGCAGTAGAGGCCGCCGATAGACTGGCCGGTTGAGCCCTGAAGTGATGGCCACTGCATCATCTGGGAGCCAGACTTGCAGGCGTAGTTGCAGAAGGCACCTGGAGTGCAGTCTTCGCCGGTAATACCTGTAACGATGTTGTCATAGACTTGAGCCAGTATACCGCCAGGAACTTTCTGAATACCAGCCCAGCCCTTGCCGAGGCCCATCCAGGGAATTGGGACGGCACCATAGTCCGAGGGAAAGTGGCCGCACTTGATCTTGCCGCTTGGGAAATCACGACCCTCGCCGCTGGCGCTGCTGGTGCTATCATCATCGCTGCTGGCGGCGGCATTGGCCACCGGGGCCTGAGCAGTAGAGCTGGGAGGGGGAGGAGGCGTCGACGTGGTGGTCGGAGGAGGAGGAGGAGGCGAGGTGGTCTTGGTTTCAATGAATTGGGCGCCAAGGTCCTTGGTGCTACTAGGAGCAGGTGGAGCGCTATAAGTCGGGGTAGACTCGCCGACGATAACGTACTCGCCGTTGGCGATGCCCTTCTCGGCGTCCTTGCCGTCGAGGAACTTGTCACCGAGCTGGTAGACGAGCTCGGTAGCCTGGACAACGACTTCAGTCACAACCTCGGGCTGGCGCTTGTCGACCTTGGTAGCGTCCTTCTTGGCGTGCAGGTGGCGGTGGCCGTGGTGGTGAGACGAGGCAGTGGCGGTGGCCGCGAGGGTGACCGCGAGGGTCAGTTGGGTGAAGGTCTTCATGATGATCGGGGAATGCCTGTCCAGAATTGAATGTCAGCATACCATCCCATAAACCGCCCGCCGAGCCGAGTTGATTCTCCCGAGACGGAGTGACAGACAGAGCGGAAGCCCTCTTGTCGTTCTCCCGCTCGTGGTTGTAGCCAACAAATGGGTTAGTCCCCGAGTCGAGTCGACCGGCCCAGCAGCATCGCATCCGCACAGCAACGGAGCAAACATAGACAAACGCACCTGGCAGGACTCTGACGATAATCGTGGGGGAAAAATAGGATTCGAAAACGAAGGAATTGAACGAAAGAGCGCAAGCGGACCGAGCAGGCCGGTTAAAGGAGTGTGGTAGAGAGCAAATAACTCTCAGTTGGACGAAGAATACGGCGCGATGAAGATGCAGAAAGGTGAAGGGAATCGTCAGAGGGCAATGGCGATTGAAAAGGAGGAGACCGGCGGCGGCTGGGGCTCTTTGGGGGGGGGGAGTGACCCAGCGCGCGAGAGAAAGAGCTCATACATGGGTTGATGCATAAAGTGGTCACGCCAGGAACAGGGGCACGCCGCCCAGGGGTGTGTGGGTTTGGGCTGGGAAACAGTGGGTGTGTCGCGCGTACCTGAACTGATGAGCTGCCCAAATTTGGCACCAGCCCGCTCTACCTAGGTATGTTCAGTCGGTAGCCACTGAGGGCCCGCCTTTGCGCCTGCAAGGGCCAAGGGGCGTGTGCGTGGTGCCTGGGAAATTAGCCACCAGCCGTATTAATTGCAGCGTCGCAGCGGCATGCTCTTGTCCGCGCTGGCGAGAAACGTGCTATTTTAGGGTCTAAGCTATGACTCTTCGGGCAATGGCTGCCTCCAGAATGCATTGTGGTCTTTCGCTGGTGGCTATGTATCTTTTCCTCGTCCCAAGGGACGCACGCTTGCTGCTGGAGGGGCGTGTCTCGTCTGGCTCGTACGGCGCGTCGCTGCAAATGCCAGTCGCAGCACTGTTGACAGAACTGCATAAACAAAGCCAACTGCAACGAATTCATGGCATTCTGGGGCGTTCTCTTCTGACGCTTACAATAGTTGGATAATATCAGTGCAGCTAGAAGCAGCTGGGGATTCAATCTGTGCACCGAGCTGCGCGTGAGCTTGGACGTGTTCCTGCGCATCTCCACGAGCTGGGTAACTACTAACGACTGGTAAAAAGCCATCCTGGTCGCCGTCGTACATGCAGGTCACCTCGTACAGAGCTGCACCTTATTAGTCTTGACAGGCGTCGGAGACCCTCGCCAGTCGGCAAACAAATCCTGTGTTGCTTGCGGCAGTCTACCAGTGGGTGCACAAGCAACGCAACGCGTTAAGCTTCAACTATCGTCACACCAACAAAAGCCATCGTTCCTTGTGAGCATGACCAGCAACAACAATCAGGCAACTGCATTGAACGCAAAAAGCCGGGGGCGCTTTTGCCATAGTGCCTCAAAGGGGGGCGGTGCAGCTATTAGGTGGGTGGATGCGTGCTTGTTCCTGGAACTAGGCCGCTTCGGGGAGTTCATCATCAGGTACTCATTGGTACTGTGTACTCCCTAGTCCCTGCCTCACCGCACCAGACGGTACATGTATTCAGAACTTGAACAAAGGATTGTCTTCGAGCCTCACGCAGAGCGATATGGGAGGGTGTGAGACTCGATCAAATCTTGCTCGACCCATTGTATAGTTACTGATATAACGTACCAGCATCTCCAGAGATTAGAACTGCTGTGAAAAGCTTCCGGTCATTGCTCCATTACCATGATTGCATTTGCCTGCTGGTCTCTACATCAACAAGTCAGAAATTGTTTATTGTAATGTACAGTTGTACATACTTTGAATGCGGCGCCAAGCTAGTCCGTCGCTAAAATTGTTTCTCTCCTTGCTTTCCCTTCTCCTCGACCACTTTGCATTACTCGCACTTTCTTGGCTCAAATCGCGACGGGGGAGCTCGCGAGACGGAATCTATGTTTCAACTCTACAGTAGATCAGTGTCACAATGCAGCTCTGCTTCCACCGTTGAAAGGTGATATTCACTAGACACTCAATGCATCGCCTTTGCACGCGATCCATGCTCGAAAAGACGGGTCCCTCAGCCATCGCCAAAGCAAATGGAGGATTTTTCTTTCTCCCGCCTGAAAAACTGGGGTCATTTTGATAAGCGTATCACTTGTCCTTTCTTAATTGCACACCCCTTGATAAAATAATTGCTAGCTCGACACCTAATTCTCTGCTCATCAGCGTTGGATGATCCTCGTAAAATAATGGGCTCATCCGTACCCAATCAGTTGCCATCCAGCTCATCTGAAACAATCCACTCGCTCCGCCCTCCATCAATCGCAACCCACCAGAGTAGTAATCGTAATTTGAACATTGAACACCAAAGACTCGAATGAGCGTCTTCTAAATACATTTCAAATTGCCGTCCTTATTTTATGCGACTCATATAGCGTCGGAATCGGTCGCATTGGCTGTAGGTTTGTCGCATTTGCCATGAGTCTCCTCAAATGTTCGTCGACGACGGGGCTCATTAGTTCGTGGCTCCAGCGCCCAACGGCGAGCCCTTGGCGCCAATATTACATGTCTGAAATTGGACGTTCCAGACTCCCATGCCCAAGACATCGGCCTCGGCATCAAATTTTGCCTTCACCAACACACAAGCCACTGGGTATGTAGCACAACTAACATCACCGCTGCAGTACCCAGCTGTATTTTGCATGGGGTCCCATGCTAAACTGGCAGGTGAAGGCGGCCAACCTAGAGAGTGTTCCGTCTTTATTGCTACCTACCAAGGGACTTGGCAGATGGAGTTGGGCCTTCGTCCGCTGACTGAACTGTGATATTGACATTCTCCATGAAAGTATTGATCATTACACTTCCACTGCGCACTCCATGATTGAGAAAGATTGGCGACACTTTTCGTATATATCTCACTGGCGAGCTCAGTTTCGACCAACGACGGGAAGCCCAATCCTCAGCAGCTGGTTGAAACCTGGACGAGTTACAATTACGAAGATTAAAGGACGCAGACTCGCAGTTGATAACTGCGGCGTTAGAGTGAGTTACAGAATTGCCGTGAACAAGATTCAAAGGGAAGGGCAACATGGTATTCAGCAACACAAGTCTCGGATCCTTTCCCCCGCAAGAGGTAACCGACACCCATCTGCGACAGGACGGTATTGTGTCGTTGTCTCATTTGGCATGCCCCACGGCCGCGCCATTTCGTGGGTCAAGAACCATGCAATCTGCTCCTCCACCTGCTCCCACGTTTGAACGCACCGTCACCTGACAGCAAAGATAAACTCATTCGATAAATCGCCGCTAGCAACGCTGCTTCCTCTTATCTAGCCCATCGACATGTCGAAGCGGACCATTATTTCACCAGCGTGGCCAACAATCGTATGCACGAGCATCAGAACTTGCATACTATTGCAACAGATGCACGCTGTGTTGTGAGAAACAACAAAGATTGAAGTTTACAGTTTATTCTTAAAGCCGTCTACATGGCAGTACCTGCTCTCAGAAAACAGATGAATGGCCTATAGCAGCAGCGCCATCTGACGATTCTATTCGTCTTATCCTTGCTGAAGGCCGTAGAGTTGTTGTTGTGGAGGAGCCTTATTGGAAACGGCTGCGCTTACAGAGCCCTGTTTTCGTGCGCTCTCGATCTCGGATACGGCTCAACCCGCCAACCTTCTAAAGTGATCAATTCACCCGTAGACATAACATGCTATAAGCATCAAAGACGCTATGGGTCTATGTACCGAGAAAGTAACCAGTCATTGAATAGGCAGGGGTCGCCTCTTTTCCTTATCCTCAGTCCTATGTCAGTCAAACCGGCTTTCGAGACCCTGTTTTCCTGAATTACGTGCCGATCCCTCATACGTGAGGAATTTTAGCACGATGCTTTCATTCGCGTATCATACCTTCTGCCAAGTTTTCGCAAGGGCATATGTTAGCTTACCGAGGGCCTGGTACCTAAGTTGTGCGATGGAACAGTGCCAAACGCTCCGGCCATGAATCTGTCAGCTGTATGTTGATTCTTGGGAGATTGCGTACTGCTTCAGTTCGGCTTCAAAATAGAGACAAATCAGCTAAACACCGTCTCTGCAATAACTCCGTATGTGAGGCAACATTTTGCCAGCTATACCAGGCCTGGCAACCCTCACATGCGTATTACATTCCTAAACCGAGGCCGTGCACTCTATCAACGCGCCATACTCTCCATCTGGTCCGGTTTTCAAGTTTGTCTGGTAAGTAGAAAGGAGTGCGTTGTTGTATTGATCCACTGAGTTATTATACGAGTCTCAGCGAGAACCAAGTTTGGCCGTCAGTGGCTGACTGGCAACAGCTTGTCCCGAGTGGGGCGCATATCCACTACGTCATCGCCACAACCATGGTTTGAGGGACATCACTTGTACACTCAGGGACTTGAACAAAACACAAATTGCGCGCAATAAGGCTAAAGAGATTGTTCCATTGTTCGGTTCGGAAGTATCGAATTTGAAACTGCCGGTCACCAATGGCTTGTGGAATTCGTCGTGGTCGACCATTTGCGCGACGAGCCGCAAACCTCGTTGATGCCTTTCAGTCAGCCTTGCACTGCTGGCGGTCGTGGGAATAAACAGTAATCACGTAATTTCCAGGTCTGTGGCTCGCCGCTGTGATTATAGACTGTGACCGCAACCGCGAACCATGCAATCAAGTTGGGCGGAAGAGAACAAGGTCAAACTCTAGCTGGGCAAGGTGGTGCAAATCATGGCGCGCCCTTTTTTTTTTTCATGATGGCAGCGGGACGTCATGCGTCCTCTCATGATCTGAAGTCATTGTTCTCAGAAAGGCAATCATCACAAGAAAATTGGGTTGAAGATCAATGACGAGCGTGGCAGGAGACCACAATTGCGGAGTGGTGGGCACAGCATCCTTGGATAGGCAGCCTGTTGGGGCCGGAACACAAGATGCCGGTGGTAAGGCGCTTATTACCTGGTGTGAGCCTTTACCGTTGAGGCTGGTGCTAATGCAGCCCTTATTCAAGGTTGGGTCGCCTATAACCAGGGTCAATTGGCTCATCAGTGGCGAGGAGAGCGCTGGTGCGCATACAGTGTTCTTCGCGCTCGTACACACGTGTTGTCCTCGCTCGCAGCTCTTGGGGGCTTGTGAAGCATTGCTTATGCCCATGCCAGCCAGCCTCGCCAGTGCGTTCGGGTTTGGCAGCCTTGTCGCCTGCTCGCAAGCCCTCCAGCCACAACTGTAGCGGCGGCCAGGAACATTGGTGGCCATGTCCACAATTGGCCCTGCTGATGCCGGTGCTAGGCTGGGGTCAGCAGCACGCTATGCCTATTGCGCTGCTGGCGCAGATGTTTGTTCGAGTTTGGCCCACTGACTGGCAGTGGCTGCGCCCAGGCTGGACGCGCGGCGGCATGAGAAGAGAGTGGGAGAGAGACAGGAGCACCAAGTGTGGTTGTATTTGAACATTGTTTTCTTAACCAGGCGGTATGCGCCGATTTATACGTCTCACCCCATCGCAGAAGAAGCACAGCTATTGCTGGAATAGATACATGTGCCAAGCACTTTTTAGAAGCTGAAGAGCCGTATTAGTGGCTCATCCTGTGCGACTAATCACTTCTGACCTTGGCAATCTCACAAGCCATTGGATAAACAGGGATAGCCTACCAGCAATGTGGTTGTCTGCGCCACAGGAGGCTCCAGAAACCAAAACACTGGTGTCCGGGAGATCACACAGCAGCAAACTTACCTATATAATTGACGACAGGTCTAGTCAGCCTCAAAGCAGAACCCGCTGGTGTGTGCATGGGAGGGGCAGTGCATTTAGGTAGCGGGGGGCCGTAGGCACTGGCTCTCCGCCATGTTCGGCAGTAAAAGCGAAGATACCTGCACCTAGACCATCACGCAGTTAGTTGCTAGGTAGCTACTCTAGTAGCTGCGACATATGGATCGAGTCGGATGAGGACGGGGCCACCGTCCAGCCAGCCACAGGCTTTGTTTCACTGGGAGTACGAGATGCAGAAAGTTTTCAGGCGTCCTGCGGCTTCAACGGCGAGGCTGTTTTGACCGTGGTCAATGCTCTCGTTGACGTTTTGGTCTTGTAACAACGTAGCAAGTACCTGTGTCGCTTTCCGCCTTCGCGGGCGGCCGCCAACCCACGACGCGGTAGAATTGAGTGACCAACAAGATTCGCAGGGCATCAACAGCCACATCTGGCGCGCACCTCGAGAAACCCTCACATCCTTGCCTTCCTGCAGTCTGGCATCATACACTACAGTTCTGGGGCCGCTGGTACTCCCCACGGGCTTCTCATTGTGCTGCTGCTTTTGCGTCGCGCTCATCAGTGACGTCCCACCCCAGCC